>VXAB01004035.1:0-18456 GCA_013399175.1 Odontophorus gujanensis | reverse complement strand
TGGTTCTACAGTAAAGTTTATGCAAAATAAATGTTAAATGTATTTTAAAATATTTTCTGCAGAGTTCAAACCATTTTGATTCCATTAGCAACAGAGTTATTTATGTGCTTGTGCTCACATTACTTTGTTTCTAATGTGCAATTGAATAGAAAGTTTTCTTACGATCAGTACAAAATGATGTGTCATCACATTTGTAATATTCTATATGTTATATCTAACACATTATACTTTTCTCCTTTTGGTCGTTTTCAGTGTGCAAATTTTTTTAATGACAGTATTTCAGAAATTTTTCCTATTACTTTAGGTGAGTATTATAAGTGAATCAGCATTTTCCTCAGTTCTCTCATTTCTCTAGACCTTCTCTTTCTTCTTAAGAGATAATACAATAAAAAATTCACTCTGGTGTTAAGAAATTGGTAGTTCCACAGACAAATGAAAGATTAATAAGCACAAACAAAGAAATTTATTTATTTATTTAGTTAGTTGTTTAATTATTTACTGCAAACACATCAACTTTCAAACTGGCAGTTCAAACATCAAACTTCTTTCTGAGAAAAACTACATCAAACTCCTTTCTGGGAAAAACTACGTGACAAGTTACAAGCTTTTATTGTATTTTGTACCTTTTCTTTGCACAGAATTTTTCTGAGTATCGTGATCACCGGAGTCCATGGTTTGTATAAGGACATGCTATTGTTTGTCAGTACCACTGACTCTCAGGAGCTGATAGGCGTACATAACTAATTGTGCAAATTATTGTAACCCTCACTTTCCAGAAGGAATCAGGAATAAGCTTGATCACATGTCAAATAGTTAACTATGCCTTACCTCCTTGAAAGTAATGGTTTTAATCCTGATTTGTGATTTTCTTTTCTGTGCAATTTCTGGAAAATTCTAGAAACATGTCAGTGGAATCCAACGTCTACAGTAAAACAAAATGATACCAAGATGCATAAAAGGACAAAACATTTTGCTCTAGTCCATGCTTAGGTGCTTAGTAATGACCCTATTCTTGGATTTTACGAACAGCTTGCTTAGAAAAGAGAGACCAGAGTAACTAATAGAACTGCTTCAAAATATTCTTTACTAGATTAAGTGTCTGTCAGTTTCTACATCCAACTTCTACAGCAAACTACTTTTGTACCATAATAATAACAAAGTAGCTGTCTGGGCCATTGAATGCCATTATGCTCCATGATTCACAAAGACCAGCTCAGGTGATACTTTACTTAGGACCATATGAGATCATACAACTTCCAGACATCACAAGGCAGAAGAAATTGAAATAATTCGAATATATTGTAGTATTTTAGTAGGTTTATGAAAAAGTGTAAATAAATACATTAATACTGATAAAGAAACCTTTTATCTTTCTCGTTTCTTCTTAGTTTTAGATCAATGAAGTCTTATCAGCACACTACATACAGTTGTGCTTTCCCATGCTTTTGTATTTTGTTTTATATGATCCTTTCCATTCATTGTATTTTCATTTTAAAAGGTCAGATGTTGATGTTCTTGGTTCAAGCTCTGTCTGTGATTCACCACAATGCTCCCAACATTTTCCACTGTTTTATTTCCTCACAACTGGTTTCTTACTTCAAGTATTTTCTCATTAGAATGCCCATACTGATATCAGCACATTTACTTTGAACTGCTTTTGCAGTGCATCAAAAACATTTTGTGTGATAGGACTGTATATGGAGATTTCAGATCAGTGTCAAATCTTCCATCATCCAGACAACTAGTTACAGTACTGAATAGTATCAAAGTTGGGGAAATTCATCTGTTTTACCACTGAGTAAGCTTTGGAAACAGGGTGTGCATTGCTTTATAGAAACTTCTTCTGGGCAGTATTTCCATACCTAATGAGATGTCATTTAAAGCAGTGGGAAAAATTTTACTGAAATCTAGATATATCACATCTACAGAGCCTTTTAGTCTGTCAGTTAATTAAATTGTATTGTCTTGATGGTATTTGTTCTCAACAAATTCATGTCTTCCATTTCTTTTCTATTATGATTTTGATGCAAACATTTGGTTATTTATTGCTTTTGTTCCAGCTTCCCAGATAGAAACATAAGACTCTTTGTCTTTGCACTTTTCCAATAGCAGTATTATTACTGCCCTATTCTTATTTTTCTAAAATTTCATTATGAATTTTAAAATACATGTTAAAGATTAAAAAATTTCCTTCTTGCTTTGTTAAACTAAATAACTTTCATTCTATGTTTAAGAGTATAAGTAGTCTGCAACTGCCCGATCTTATGTTCCTGTGCAATTACAGACTGCATATACCTTTACTACATCTTGTAAAGGCTCAAAATCATATTTACATGTATTTATCACCCTCAAAAAATTACTCTTCTAAACTAAGACATCTCTCTTGTGAATTCTGTGCATCCTCTCCCAAACAAGGATCATACTCATTCACAATAGATCTTTACACCAAATATGTCATCTTCTTTCATTGCATATTTTCGCCTTTATAAATTTTTGTTTACTATTAAGTAGTTTACTGTACAAAAAGATTGTTCTTCAGTTGGGTAACCACTGCAACAAGCCATGACAAATATTACTGTTTTAGACTAACTGTTCCAACATGGTAACTTTAGAACTAAATTAAAATCTTTTTCCAACAGGCAGAGAAGGTTAACAAGATTATGAATATGCAGCAGAATGTAAAATCCTAGAAGGTTTTGTTTTGTGAGTGTAATTGTTCATATTTTAGTAAGAAGGATGATTAATTTATATTTTACTTTTGTAATGCAGCCATATAATATTTCTTTGATCACTTCAAAGAAAGGGTAGGTTTGTGGAAGGAAGGACTGCTGTGGTCCTATCACCTTTTTAAATGCTTCCTTTAGGTAAAGTTTGCATATACCCGGGAATATTATTTATCTTTTTTTCCTTCTCCTGACATGTACAGGAGATGCTATATAGAATTAAAGAAATACTTTTATACCGGATAGAAAGAAGTTGTATTCTTAAGAATCACCTGCAAAAAATTATCAAATTTAAGTATGTAAGTTGCTCCAAAAATAATGTCTCCTATTCATTTCCATGGAAAATACATCAGATACAAATAACACGATTACACCTTTTTGATATAGCACATTCTAAGCTATAAAACACTCTTTTCAACATAGTCACCATTCCTTGAAAGAGTCCAGAGAAGGGCCACAAATATGATAAAGGACCTGGAACATCTCTCTTATGAGGAAAGGCTGAGAGACCTGTGTCTGTTCAGCCTTGAAAAAAGAAGACTCAGTGGGTGTCTGATCCATGTCTAGAAATATCTAAGGAGCGGGAGGCAAAGGGAGGAGGCTGGACTCTTCTCAGTAGTGTGTGGCTACAGGGTAAGGGGAAATGGCCACAAACTGAAGCATAGGAAGTTCCGCACAAATGTGTGTGGGAACTTCTTCACAGTGAGGATGTCAGAGCACTGGCACAGGATGCCCAGAGAGGTGGTGGAGTCTCCTTCTCTGGAGACATTCCAGACCCGCCTGGATGCCTACCTGTGCAACCTGGGCTAGGGAGCTGTTTTGGCAGGGGGTTGGACTCGATCTCTAGAGGTCCCTTCCAATCCCTACAGTTCTGTGCTTCTGTGATCATTAGCTATGCATTTTTGCCAAGGATGAAAAAGTTCTTGCATGCCACACTAGTAAAGATCTGCATAGCATCCAGAACACGTCTTGTCTTTCATAATGCTGTCCTTGCTGTTTTAACACATCATCCACCATCTTACTGTGCTAACATCCACTGCTTGGTTTCCATAAATTTTCAGCAAACATCGGTGAAGGTCAGTGGGTGCAAATGCATGGAGAAATTCAGCAACACACCTTTGGTTCATACACACTTCCATATCAGATGCCATATTGCCAGACTATACCTCTGCTGCCATCTGTCACACCAAAATGTAATGGAATATTGGCGGAAAGATTCAGTCTCTACTGCCATACTACCAACATTTACCATGTCTCAACATAATAAAATAGGAGACATTATTTTTGGAGCAGCCCTCATATACATGTAGTGAAAACTTAGTGCAGCTAGTGAACAGCAAAGCCAAAACAAGTTATATTCCAGATATCTATCCCTCTTCCACACACACAGTACACAATGAAAGCAAAATAAAATTCCTTTCTATTGCATATTGACAGATCTCAGAGGCCTCAAAGAAGCAAAGCCATATATTAAAATGCAAAGAGGATTATATTGATGATGATGATGATAAGCGGAGAAAGCATAATGTCTGCAATTCTGGAGCCTTTCCACCTCCTCTTGCTGTATGTGTAAAAAGAAACATAGGCAGCTGTCATACCAGATGGTTTATATCTGTGACATCCAAAGCAAAAAAAGTTTAAAGACCGAAAAGAAGTTCTGTTAGCAGTGACAGCAAATCAGAATCCAAATTATGATACTTGTACTTTGTCTCTTGGATAGATTAATACTACAATTCATCAAAAAGAAACTGAAAAAAGTAACATTTTAACTACCTCATTTTAATTCTGTTGTTTCCAGAAAAACAATTTTCTGTATGGAAAGAATGAAAATGAACAAACTGAGGTTATCACTGAGGTTAACACTGGGGTTATCAAATCCAGTGCTTGCAGTTGTTAGCAACTCAAGGCACTATTCAAAATGTCACTTCCAAAGAGCACATTGATTTTCTTGGTTAGTGAAAGCTAACTTCCCACTTAGTAGCTTTGTGGTTGGTGGTTTTTTGAACCAGAGATTACTAAAACGTCTGCCTCTCTTGTTTTCTCCAAAGACAACCCGTAAAAAAAGAAAGATGGCTTTTAAAAGTTTCAAGTTACAGCTTGATGTAAGAAAAAGATTCTTAATTCTTCATCAATTAATTCTAGCTAACAGGATCACAAGCTTCTTTGCAGTCTTTCTGTGCTGGTTGAGTGCATCATAATTGTTATGAAATATAAGGGTGCAAGGATGGTATCACACTTAAGCCTTCTTTAGAAATAATGGAGAAAAATAGGCTCCTTTAGCTGTTCAGTTTCAGATGCCTACTTTAGGATGAGAAGACTTACAACTTAAAATTGTCTATTACTTTCACTTGAAAAGATCTTTTAGAGTGACTGGTGGTATTACAGACATTTTGTCAGATGAAGCCAACCCAAAGGAACTACAAGCAACAGGAAGAAATATTCTCCACAGCTGTTTGGGCTCTGATGTTTTTATTCTCGAATAATAGTTTGAAAGTATCTTCCATAGGTATTCATTATCTCATTCCTGATTATTTTTCAATATATATTAACAGAATTACAATCCTGAAACAAAAGCTATTGGATTAATAACACAGAAGATGAAAACAATTCCAAATTGTTTTACTGACCTCTAATCTAAAGGGCTTTTAATAGAATCAATTCAAGAGAAAGATGTTTTGTTTCTGATGCAAACTTATTTTATAATTTCGACAGAAAGAAAAAAAAAAGATCAAGATTTTGAGAGGGCAAATACATACAGAGTTAATATATATTGCTAAATATGCATCCCATATTTTTGTACATTTAAAGTTTCATTGTTTCTGTATAGCACTGTCTGTCTTTGAAGATTTCTTCTTAGCTTGCGAAAAATAAAAAGAAAATTAATTTTTATGTCAGAAGAAGAGGTGAGAAAAAGAAAATTTTTAGTAGAATACACTAAGACATAATAACGATATGCTACTCTATGTTATGTATTGTAATAGGAGTGTGAATAAAGGGCGTTAAATCTTGGCCCTGTTTTGTGAAACTTCTTTAAAATGGAAAACTTATTACAATTTTATTGCCATTTATAATCTTCAGAAAACAGAGAAACTGCTTTTCAATTTTTTTAAAAGGGCTTTAAGTAAACTGGGCCATGTTGCAACTTCTCCGTTTCAACTGTTGAATGTGTTTTATTTGACTAGGGCTTGATTTTTCATATACCTGTACATTTTCTTTGAAAATGGTCTTCTGTAAAAAATTTCCTATTATTTTAAAAATAATCTCACATGCCTCTAGGTTGTTTGTCAGGTCATGAAAATGACCTAACTTATTTATTTTTAATATTTTCATTGTGACATTTGTCATTACTGTGTGATGTCAGTGGACAGATGGAAAGTAAAATTAAGTGCTGCACATGTAATATGCCATGTAAGTTCAAGTATTCATCTGCATAGGTTTCTGCATAATACCTAATGCCATATATTTTTATCATTCCTCTTCTGTCTAGAAATTATTTGGCTTCAGCTATTACATACATAATATGTTACAATATTGCATATTGCTTAATATAGTATTTCTGAATGGAAAACTGTAGAAATTCTGAAGTTTTTTTTTAATTCTAAAAGTGTAAAGAACTACTATTTATCTGTCAGACAATAGTTCTTATGTATCTTTTGAAAATTTTGTCTTGAAATTTGGGGCAATAGAACAGATTATTTCTCCTCTTCCACAGATATTTATCAAGACACAGAATTCTGGCATCTACCTGTGTTTGTGTGTGCTTTTCAGCAGCTGAAAAAAAAAAAAAAGTCGAGTAATTTTAGACAGTTTGAGGAATGGCTAAATGTATTTTTATGTCAGGATATATTCTGAAGTATGAAAACAATGTGTAAACTTGAGATAAAATATCCCAATAATGTTTTGCTTCCCCTCATCTCTCCTCACTCGCTCCAACACACTGGAAAGACTTTTCTTGAATGTTGCTAAATCTAGACTGTATGCACTGCAAGTAACCCAGTAAATAAAATGTAAAACCTATTGAACTATGTGATTTACTTTTCATAGTCATGTATATACATTTACTCATCTTAGAATGTCATCCACTCTGGGTTGTTACTTGCTCTGGCATTTGCATTCACCTTCTCCTTGTTAACTTCCATATTCAATCAGATCAAGTTTTCTGTAGAGGATACTGTCAAGCTGATCCATGATGAAGTGAATTTGCCTCACAGTGGGAAGCACTTCAGGCAGAGACAACTAAATAAATTGTGAATGGCATAAAATACACTTCATTCATGAAATCTTGAGAAATAAGTAGCTGAATGGGTTATTATTATCTTTCAGTAAAAACAGTATCCTGAACTAAATTCCCAGAACAGATTTTTTGGTGAATATTCAGTAGTGCAGACCACAAAGTAAAAAGAAATTTTGCTCTTGTCTTCAGAGGAATTAATGTAGTTTTATTTTCTTTTGTGTTTTTAGATCAGCATTAGATATTTATATTTGCTTATCTGCTTAATCTACTAGAATCAGAAGAGCTATTATATCAAGCTCTCTGATTCAAGAAAGAGCTATATAATCTATGCTATTTGGAGAATTATTCTTTCACAATTAAAGCTTATGTTGCTTCCAGAACAAAAATTCAATTATCTGTGTTGCCTATGAGAATATTTTGTTTTTCAGGAAGTGAGAGAAAATAAAAAAATTAGACATATAAAGCTATACAGGGAATAATCCTATAAATCCATTAAAGTGGTAATGCAATAATTTCCAGCAATATAGGCATATCACAGCCCATTATATTAAGAATTCCATACTAATGGAAATATAAACATGAAAAGCATTTGTGTAAAGAAACCTGTTTTCAGCTGCGATGTCTGAATATTTTTAGTCAAATTACACTTATTTGCTCTCCTTATGTGAAAACATTTGCTGGTGTCTCAGGCAATTCATGAGAATCTAACCTACTGAGGATTTTTCCCCCTGCTAATTCCTTTCTGTCTTAGTGCCAAGAACTAACTTACTGCTGTTACCTTAATAATGTCTTCAGCTGCCTTCCCTAATATTGTACATATCCTTGTTCTCCAGATCTTCCTTCACAGGACAATTGCATCACCACGTGGTCAAGTGTCCAGCTGAGGACACACATAATTTTTCCTTCTTGTCTAGTAATTCCTTTTTTCTGTTAATGCACTTGATTAACTGATTAACATCTGCTTGTTGCAGCAGCAGAATTCAGCTGTTTTCTATTCACTTTATCTCACCATAAAACACAGAACCATAGAATCATAATAGATCTGGAGTTGGAAGGGACCTCAGGGATCAACAAGTTCCAGCATCCTTGCAGCAGAAAATTTTTAGTCTATTGATCATGTATGACCCTTAGCTCCAGTTTTTACTAAATTTAATCTCAGTAGATAATGGTTATTCTTGCTTGCTCCTTTTGCAAGTAACAAGCTCTTACAGCAGGACTCTCTAGCCCCAGCTCTCTCTTTACTCTGGCAGTTGTGCTTACAAGCCACAGTGCGGGGGTGGGGGGGGGAGGAATGGAGCAGGGGGTTTGTTCTAGAGTTCGGTTGGCCCAGATTACAAGCTCCAATATCTCAAACTCAGTGTTCTCCATAACCCTTTGGCCATTTTTCCACAATTCCACTGTTTGATGCATATTACAATATACACGGTACTGGGCACTTATAGAATATAACCAATGTAATTACCTCAAATATAACTTTCCCACTACTCAAGGTGCAGGTTAGCACAAACCTGCCCTTTCCATTACTCAGGGCGTAAGCCAACACAAACTTGCTCCTTCCCATTTTCCTGGCTGGACACTTTCATGGTGGGGGGGAATACTGCCATTCAACTCCTCACGTAGGACATCTCCTCACAACTTACAGGTTCCCCTCCAAATTAATGTATCTGGTCCACTGATAGTTCTTGTCTGCCCCTGCAGTGATTGGGTGAGGGGAGGGAGACCTTCTGAGAAATCTCAGGGTGTGCCAAAGGGGTCCCCGCTTTCTGCCAGTCCTGCAGCCAGGTAGAACGCCTCCTGCCAGGCTTGACAAAATTGACATGCAAATGTTTATTATGGTGCCAGGTGTGAGGGGTATATCTCCTGCCTAACTTGCATCCCGAAGAGAGAAGCAACCACATGTTTAAAGTCGTAGCACATGTATATCCATTGCATTCCAAGGGCACAGTCCTCTGAACCATCCCTCAAAGCACCCCCCAGTGTTCGCTATTTTCAGCTTTTACATGCCTTCCTGTATCTGCTGGATCCACTGATGAATGGATGTGGAGTGGTCCGATATGTTCCTGCAATACATTCCTCCAAAGTCTTCACATTCGTGTCCACATGTGAGCAGCAAGGAATAATTTGCAGCTCTATTTTGCAGCGTAACATGACAAACCTAGTCTACATCTTGCAGTAAGCCTGAAAGCACTTTGGAAGTTGCATTAGATTGTTTGTTAAGCCAGCATCCCAATTTATTCAGGGTGGACAATGCTTTAACAGAGGCTACCCCTGGAGTGAAGAAAGAGGTAGCTAGGATTGATTCCAGGTTCCAGAACTCAACCCAATCATCACACTCCATGCTAAAGGCATGAGTGCTTCACCTGGCACTCAGGCCTCTATTATTTTTACAGTATTTTGCAGGAATCATACTCATTTGGCACTGTTAGTCTTCCCAGGGATCAAGGTCTCCTTGAATGTACATGGGGATCCCTACCCATGTGGCATCCCTGCTGTTTTCTGCCTCTTTCTGTATTTGCCACCACATACCATGAGGGTTGGGGGAAAGAGGTCTGGCTCCTGTTTGGGGTCCAGCCATCCAATATCTAATGGATCTTCCAGCTCTGGATTGTCCTCCTCAGCACCCTCCAGGAATGGTGCTGAATGCTCAGCAGCGCTTGTAGGAGTAGAACCCTGATGCATCACTGTTTTAAGAGTCCTGGCACAACAGTGTCCGCTCTTGTCTCAGTGTCCCAAAGCTTTACTCCTGCCTGGTCCCTTGTTTTGGTGCAGTAGATGGACACACATGTCACCCCCTCCACATTTTGTGAAGCCCACATAAAAAGGTGTTTCAGACCATAAGAGTTCATTGATATTTTTTTCAATTCCATTACTTGAAATACTGCTTCTTCCTCCTTAATAACTTTGTTCCCCGCTGCTCACCTTTGTCCAGCAGAGGTGATTATGCCATGCACAGTCTGTCCTGCTTCCTTTCAGCAGCCTCAAACTTCAGTGAGACTCACCACCGGTCAACCATTCAGTCCACATCAGTCAACTTATAGAGCCCCTGTTTCAGCACCATTTGTGGTGATTAAGGCATGGACTCTTATAACAACTGAAGAACCTATTTAGTTACAGTGCAGCTTATATAGTCCAGCAAGTGTGGCTTGGAATTTTTTACTCCCAAACCTTACCCCTTTGTGGTTCCCCCATGCATGACTAACAACTTGCACAATCTGCAACACACAAGGTCAGCACATACTTCTTGCTGTGAAGGTGCTGTTTCCATGTTCCTTGATCTCTCTTCTTTCTCACTACTCCCAGGGCTTTCTGCCCTCCAAGGCCAAGATATCACTGCTTCCACCTACTGATACACTAACAACAGAACCCACATATTTGAAAATTCTGTCTGATTTCCTTTCTGTATGAGGCTAGTGTCTGTTACACAGAGGTGATCTCAGAGATTCCTAAATATATTAAGTTCATATACAACAGAAAATACTTTATGGTAAAAGCATATTTCATGAACGTATTATGAGTTTATAAATCTCTGTGCATACATTTGCATGAGAAAATGTCTATATCCAAGAGTGACTAATATATACAATATAAATGCATATATATAATCATGTACATGAAAACATATGTCTATGTGTATATATGCATACACAACATTCAAATCTAAATAGAAATGTACAACTATAGACATTAATTCAATCTGTCTGATATAGGAAGCCATCGCTGTGCCCAAATATTGGGGGTAAAATGTTAGATGAGCCTTTTTTGTTGCATTATCTCTGATTGTGTTAGGAAACCTGATTTATATTCATGTGAACAGACTAAGCAGATGGCCAAAATACCCCACAACACTCACTTGCAGTACATGCTTTTAAGTGCTTAAGATACAAGTTTAAAAGGTCAAGATGTTATAATTAAATAGTAACAACTTTGTTTTGATTAGCAGCTGTAGGAGCACTACTTCCTGAGAGTCTGCAAAAGAGAAACACAAGTTATTATACGAGTTAAATCTGAAATCCCTCTGTCATATAGACATTGCAATAAGGCACACTGAAAATAAATTATGTAAGTATATTGACAGATGATGGCCTGTAATTTGTTTCATGGGAAGTACTTCATAACACTTCTTAGTGCCTCATTTGCTAACCTTAGTTAAGGAAAAATCTTTAAATGATCATTTTGCATTTTGCATGTAAATCTTTAAATGATTGTTTTTGTATTATGCATTTGGCAATGAAACTGGTGAGGGATCTGGAACACAAGTCTTATGAGGAGCAGCTGAGGGAGATGGGATTGTTTAGTCTGGAGAAGAGGAGGCTCAGGGGAGACTTCATTGCACTCTACAACCTTCTGAAGGGAGGTTGTGATGAGGAGGGATTTGGCCTCTTCTCCCAGGCAACAAACAGGACCCGAGGAAATGGCCACAAGTTGTGTCAGAGGAGGTTTAGATTGGACGTTAAGGAAAAAAAATTTCTTTCAGAGTGTTCAGGCACTGGAATGGCCTGACCAGGGTGGTGGTGGAGTCACTGTCCCTGGCAATGTTCAAGACGCATCTGGATGAGAAGCTACGAGTTATGGTTTAATGCTTGTGGTGGCAGTGGTAATGGGTGGATGGTTGGACTGGATGATCTTGTAGCTCCTTTCCAATCTTGTGATTCTATGATTCTATGATTATATGTAACAGTTTCATGCTTGTGCTGCTAAAGAATATCATAGTGTGAATAAAATATGCATTTTACTGGCTGTACAGAAAGCCATAATTATCAAAGGAACATTGACAACTTTTATTCTGAGATAAACTAAGTCCACAGACCTATATTTCCAGTTGCAAAGAGAAAGACACACATCTACTGTGCTATTGGGTTTACTGAGGATGACCCAGCTTATTTCTGGTGCATACACATTGTTTTTAGGAGATAGAGGGAAAGCAGAGTGGAGAAAGAGCACAGAAAAACACTTCACTTTGCTAGATATCAAAAGAAGTCTGGAGCTGCATAACTGTGCCTAGGACCTATGGACTCTCCAAATTCAATAAAATCCTGAATCATTGTGATTTTAATGAGATACTCTACACAGACAGTAAAGAATAGATCTCAGTTCTCGCTTTCTCACAATACTGACAAGGACCAGAATTCAGTAGCTCTTAAAAATCCGAGTGCTTTGGACTGGTAGCAGAGGAAAAGCATCAGTAAGTTTGCTGTAGTGAACCAACAGAATTCTTTTAACAGACTTTGCTCACAAATGGCACTGAAATCAAGGAATCTAAGTCAAAGTTCCAGATTGCTTCGAAAGAATACCTTTACAGTTCTGACAGATTTGACTGTTTTGAAGTGATCAGTTGTGAGTATTTTTAATCTTCAAAATTTCTTTTCATTTCAAGATTATTTTTGATACCTAAATGGATTCTTAAAGTGGAGAGTGGTAGCAGTAGATGAATTAAAATAGATTTCTGGAGTCCAGTGTTTCTGCTAGCTTGCTTTTACAGCTATAGGAAAAACATTTTGATTGAGAAATTCAGGTGTAGAAGACTACAAATAACTCTAGAAAACTGTGATGCCAGATTAATTCAATTTTGTTGCCATCACATTTTCACAGATTATGTCAAATGACATCTGATTACCCCAAAATTCTAGTATGAGATATTATTACCTGACATCTAAACATAAAAAGAATGTGATCCTCTGTGGTTTCTTTGGAACAGGAAAAAGTGATAGGGAATTTCCCTATGCCTGTTTATATTTGTTTCTGTTTTATCCCAGAAGCAAACATGGAAATCAGGCTGCTGTTTCTGCTTGTGTGTCTGAGAGCTTTTGTGATAAATTCAGCTTTTAAAGGCAGTTTTTTAGGCAATGCTTGTATCCTAGAAGTGAAATTCAGAAAATGAGTGATGACTAGGGCTCTTTAGAATCATTGGGGTAGAACAGTTGCCAACATGAAGAGTTTCAGACAGACTAGGATCTGCATTCTGAAATGATGTCTGAAGCTACACAGGAAGAACGGACCAGAACTCTTCTTCCTTGTAGGTTTTTTCTGTTGGCAGGACACATTACAGTCTATACAGTGTATTGTCATGCTGTACAAAGACCACAACTCAATTCACTGTGTAGTGAAGCAACAAGATACTTCTTAGAGAGATTAAAACTTTCATATTTGTATTTTATGAAATATTATTTAACTTAAGATATTTTCTAGGACTGAGATGAAAGATGCTAGACAGTGCGTGAAAAAGTATGTCTCCTCTTTCCAGCCTAAGATTTTCCTTTGAACCAAGGGAAGGTCAGCAGAATGCTCTGGTAATAATCTTAAAATTAAACCAGCATCACATATAGATATAAAGAGTAATAAAAGGCATTGACAAGATCACTAACTCATTGTTTTCTGCTTCATTCTTCTAAATTATATGGTCAGAGGTTGGAACCAGTTAGCCAAATGAAAGGTCCCAGACTTTAAAATGAAGCCAGCTTCATACCTTTACCTCTAGACTCTCAGTATGATTCTCCACATTATAATATCTGCTTGGACTTAGTCCACACACAATATAGAGCTGAATTTAAATGTCACTGCAAGTACTGATTGGGGATATTCACTTTATAATACTTCAGAGATTACAGTGAAGCTTTCCTGATCTTTTCTTTAAAACAAAAGATGAATAAGCAATAAAAACTGGGTTGTGTGTGAGGAGTCATACCTACTTGGTATTATAGAAAAGAAATGCATGGTTATAGGTTAATTTTGGAAGTTTAGGGAGAGAATTGACCAGGCTGATGTGTAAGCCAAATGCTGGAATTTGTCCCTGTGAAGAAGGATGAGATGGCTTTGCCAATTCCAAACTACTGTCATCATAGCCCTAGTCAGGCGTACATTAAATATGCCACTATTGCAAAGTAAAGAAATTACTTTTCCAAGGAGAGTAACAGAAACTTTTTTATACTTTAAAAAGTGCTGTTAAAAATAAATAAATTAATAATAATAATAATAATAATAATAATAATGATAATAATAATAATAATAATAACAACAATATATCGCACTTAGTGGGTCTTTTACCTTCAAAACATGAGTCTAAGTTCACATTTTACTGATTTTTATTATGGTTAATTAATTTTAAATATAGATAATGCATACTTCTCCTTTTCTTAAGCTTCGTAGTCAAATCTCTTTCTATCACATAATAACAATTAATGCCAAACATAAATACTTCATTACTAATGGCAGCAAAAAGTAGTCTTCAGCCTCAGTGTTTGATTTATTCTGTCATCAAATAACAAGGACAGAAGCCAGAAGTCAACAGCTGTAAAACTGACTAGAATTATTCTTTAAATTGATGTCCTGCTTGCAAAACATCCAAAATGATTCTGTATTATGAATTCTCATGCCATTCTATGAAATTAACAAATCTGATAAAATAACTATTAGTTGACATTAAATGTTCAAGAGGATGTGCTGGAATACAAGAAAGAATATTCAGAGCAGAAGCTGCAGAGTAAGATAAATGGCGTGAGAAAGAAAAGCTGAGAACCAAGGACATCTCCAGAACAAGAAAAAGCAGTCAAGTAAGCTTTGTGATGGCTGTGTGATAAGGACCCTGACTGAGAGTGTGGCTAGAAACAGCTCATGACTCTGATTGGATAAGACTGCATGCACAGTTAAGGAGAGTTTGTGAAAGTTTTGTTGACGTGTAAAGGTGGGTGGGAAAGTTACAAGAGAAATCATGTGAACGTACATAGGGGATATTAAAACCTGTAATCACAGAATCACAGAATTGTAGGGGTTGGAAGGGACCTCTAGAGATCTTTGAGTCCAACCCCCAGCCAAAGCAGCTCCCTAGCCCAGGTTGCACAGGTAAGCATCCAGGTGGGTCTTGACTGCCTCCAGAGAAGGAGACTTCACAACCTCTCTGGGCAACATGTTTCAGTGCTCTGTCACTCATCCTAACAACACTCACTACAGAGAACCGTCCAGCCTCTTCCCTTTGCCTCTGTCAGT
Source organism: Odontophorus gujanensis (assembly GCA_013399175.1). Classification (NCBI taxonomy): domain Eukaryota; kingdom Metazoa; phylum Chordata; class Aves; order Galliformes; family Odontophoridae; genus Odontophorus; species Odontophorus gujanensis. The sequence continues at coordinate 3,519 of VXAB01004035.1, read as the reverse complement.
GGTTTATGGGCTGGTTTGGCCTGGTTCCATGACTAATGGGGCAGGGGACCCACGGACCCATACCCCAGGAAAGGGGAAGAGGGAGAAGGGAGAGGGTAGGGAAATGGGCCTAGAAACAGAACAGAGGCAATGATTATTTACTTAATAACTTATTTACTAAATAAGATATTGGAATGCAAAATAACACAATATAATACAGTATAATTGCAGTTGAAGCTAATAAATCAAATAAAGAAAGAGAGAGAGAGAGTCCAGAACTTAAGGACTTAGTCTAAAGTTGAAGGTGAGACAGCTAGGGAACTTCCACTGCAGAGATGACCAGCATAAGAGAAAGTCTTGGGACTTGCATGCAGTTTTATCTTTCTCTCTGGGAGGAAAATGGGAACACAAAGTCCTCTGGGGTATGTACTTCTCTTCTGAGAGCCAGGTACCCAGAAATTCTGGTTACAAGAACTAAGAAAAAAAATAATTCTGTAGGATGAAACATAAAGTTATGAAGTTGAGATTTCACTGCACAGTGGATGAGATGACAAAGAGCACTCAAAAATTCACAGGAGTGATGTTTGAACACCTAAGGATAAAGCAGATTTTGAAGCTCATTTTGTCACATGCTTGGACGGAACTGGCAGTGAAGTAGTTGCTTTCTGTCCTAGAAACTGAACTGTGGTCCTGATTAAAATGTTCCAAGGAATTGGTGAAGCAGAAGACAAAAAAACCCAAAAACATCTGAGAACATTACCAGCTGTAGTAACATTGAAATGAGTACCATTCAAATTTTTCAGTATTGCTTGTATTGCCAGAACACATTGTTATCTGGTATTGTTTACGTCATTCAGTTATGCATGTCTTCCTCTAAATTCTTTATTTCCCCCAACATTAAAATAACAGTTTTTAGCACTGTACAATGTTCACTCTTTCTTCTTTCCCTCAGAATAGTAGTGGCGTTTTATTTTATTTTTGTTTGTTTGTTTGTTTATGTATGTATATATTCATAAATATGTTTTGGATGCTTTATCATAGTTTTGACACCTTTTCTTATTTTTCCTATTTCAACTTTTAAGACTTTACCTTTTATTATACAGAGGTCACATTCCTTGTTGACAGCTGAAAAAAGACAATTAGAAAACAATCTGGAAATTAATCTGACAATTTCCAGGAAAGTTCTTATCTTCTGAAGCCTGGAATCATACAAAGGCATGCTCTTGAGCAGATTGGAGGAGTGTGCTTGTCCTTTCTCATTTATCACTAGATGTTAAATATATTTGTATCTATGAAAACAATGCATTTTTCACCATTTAATATAAAAAGATATCAAGATAAAAATAATTTTCTTTGGGGATCACAGTCTTCTCTTGCTAGATACAGTTGTTTCTTTGGGAATAACAAGATCAATTAAAAGTAAATGTGAAATGAGAGCAATATGCAAGGACAGCAAATACTGACTAAACTAGATAAAATATATCGTTGAAAATTTGTTATATCTACAAATAGAAACTGTTGTATATGATCAAATAAATGAAGATTGACAATATTCAGAAATATCAAATAAAATAAATGGGTGACAAAACTGATAATAGTTAAAATGATTACTAAGAATCTGGTATAGTTCTGGCCTCTTACAAGTGAGCATTTGATATTTTGAAAATATCTTTAAAAATCACAGAATCATAGAATCATAGGGGTTGGAAAGGACCTCAAGAGATCATCGAGCCCAACCCCCCTGCCAAAGCAGGTTCCCTACACTAGGTAAATCAAGTAAAATCAAGTAATCAAGTAAAGAACTAAGCATCTAGCACAGATTCTCAAGTTTATGGAATTCAATGGCAAAAATCCAAATGAATTCAAAGGAACTTCTTTTTCTCATTCTTTGAAATTACTGAATCTATAATCCTAAACTTTCACTGTAGTTCAGCCCACAGTAGCTAATTTCTGCTCCCCAAAATTCTCTTTATAGTTTTACTATTTGTTTTATACAGAGATCAACCTAATTTTTTTTATTATGGGAACCTTGAGTTAAGTAAAGAAATTTTTTTTTGCAAGCAATTCTGTTATATTTAAACTAATGATTTTGACATTCTGAGAGCTACCTATACATTCAGACCATTTGTGAGTTGAAAATGTCAGCAATCCACTGCTAAATTTGAAGGATTATATGATATATTTGACTTTTTTTACCCTGAGAATGAGATATTGTTATGTGATATTTTTTCACTAGAAAGATTAGCCTTCAGCTCTATCAGTAACACCTTTCATTCAGTTAGTCCTTAAGTTTTTGTTGATCACTAATAATCTGTTAATATTCTGGTAGCTTTCTCACCTGGTACACTCAGATTCAGCTTTGTCAGTAGGCATGCCACCTTTTTTTAATTTATCTTTCTTTTAAAGAGCTTTTCTTTAATTCTGCTTGCCTTCTACAAACTAAATTTTATAAGTTTTGCATAATAATCAAGTATGCAGACTGGCGATTTGTCTAATAATAATAATGATCCAGTAATTCCTATTTTAAAGCCTGATTTCCATGGCAAGTGATTTTGGAAAATTTTCCAAAGTTTTTCTTTTCATATTTCTGTAAATCTCAGCTCTTTAGCCTCAAATTCCTTGACCTAGGGCCAGATTACATAGGTTTCTAGTCCAATAGGATTGGTTGTCTGTAAATGGCTGCACTGTTTGGTGTGATTATTACAGATGATTTGCTGAAAATGAATAAAATATAATGTGTCATGAATTGGTTGGTTTGAAATCAAGACTCCAAATTTTTAGGAAATGTATAAATTCATAGGATTCTGCTTATGTTGCCTTCTGTGGGACTGGATTTATCTTGCTTTATTTGCAGTATAAAATTGTAATTATTTTAGAGATGTCAGGGTTGCATGACTGTTGGTAGGGAGAGACAGTCACTCCAATTGCCAATTCATATTTCCTATTTCAAACATGTATTACTGGATATGGTGAATCACCTTTCTAGAGGAATACTAGCTGATAATATGGGTTAGTCATCTAACTTTAGACAGTTAAAGCTAAGTAAGTGAAATCCCTTGCATGACATCTATTATAATTACTACAGGCACTCTTTCTCTATTGATGCAAAGGAACTCCTCTAACTGTTAATATATTTGTTAAAAAGTTTTTTGTTATCTTTTACCCCAATAGCCAAGTTGAGTTCAAGCTGGGCTTTTGCCTCTCTAATATTCTCTCTGCATATACTAACAACTTATTAGTACTCTCCTTGAGTTGTCTGTCCCTTCATCCACAGGAGGAAGATTCTCATTTTCTCCTGGAGCCTCAGAAAAAGCTCCCTGTTCATACATGCTGGTCTTCTTCCCCACTGGCTCATCTTGCTGCACAGGGGATATCCTGCACCATTAAGATTTCTTTCTTGAGGAGCAACCAGCCTTCCTGGACACTTCTACCCTTCAAGTTTGAATCCCAAAGGACTCTCCCTGCCAGTGTCCAGAACAGTTCAAAGTCCAACCTCTGGAAGTTCAAGGTGGCAGTTTTGTTGCGCCCCCTCCCCTCCCC
>VXAB01004029.1:15299-51776 GCA_013399175.1 Odontophorus gujanensis | reverse complement strand
CCCATCCCATCCCATCCATCCCAACTCCTCTGACCCCACCCCATCCCACTCAATTTCAACACATCCCACTCCAATTTCCTACACAACCATCTCTTGGGGTAATTCAGGAATGTTTTGGGTTTGGTGACTCATGTCAGTGGGGAAGCATTGTGGGGGTGCATTGCCCCATGCACCTTTCGGATCAGCACAGCCCCAGCATGTCCCACTGCACTCAGGCATTTCAGGAACCCACTTCCCCCATGGAGATGCCCAGCCCCAGGGACTGCCCTGCAGTGCTCCCCTATGCAGAGCTTTCTCTGAGGCTGAAGGGTTTCTCTCTGAGTGATGCGGGCCAAAAAATTTGGAAGTTTCTTCCAAAAGCTGAGACAAACAGTGGAACAAAACAAATGAATCAGTTCAGCCCAAAGATCACTGATTTCCGGGGTGGAAATGTTGACAGCTTGTGCTCGGAGCTGCTCGGGTGGGTTTGGGGCTGCAGGGAGTTCCCGTGCAGGGCTGCAGGGCACGGGGACATCTCGGCAGTGCTGCTTCCTGCTGCAGCTCCCACCCGGGCAGGAATGTGGCCCGGCCCGTTCCCAGCTGGCCCCGAAACTTCAGCCCCATCGGAGGTGGCTTTTGCTCCGGAATCACCCCACGGCCCATCTGCCCCATCCGCAGAGGGGGTCATGGCTGCAGTGTTGGAGAAATGAGTGCAGGGATTTGTCCACCTGCAGGAAGCGAAGGAAACACAGCAAGTGCACTGCTCCGGAGCTGAGCCGTGCTCCTGTCCCAGCAGTGTGGGAGGGAGGGGGGGTAGGAAGTGGCCTTTCTGCTGCCTGGTTTGAGTCAAAGTGTCACCACGAGAGTTAAAGATTGAACAAACATGGATCAAAAGTGGCCAAGAAAAACAAAGCAGCGTGTGCGGCTGCGGCTCTGACTCATTTGTCTTGGAAATGAAGCAGGGAATGAATTAAATTCAGCTCTTCCTCACCCTCTCAGTACGGAGCAGGGGACACACGTTGTCACATGGGGTGGTGGCAGTCACAGTGATGGGCGCTGGGAAGGGTCAGGGGTGAGCCCCATGATAGGCTTGGCACGGGGAGACTGAGGGGATGGTGAGTCCCGGTCCCTGCAGGTGGAGGGTGGTGTCCCCTTTGCATGGGACCACAGCCCTTGGACCTGAGGCTGAGCACTCAGGAGATGCTGTAAGGTCACACACCTCGATGGCAGCTCCTGGCCCGTGATGTAAAGGATGTGAATTTCCGGGTTGTCATGTTCACATCTGCATAAATATGCGCACGGGGTGCACCCAGAGCAGCTGCCTCCGATGGGCGAGGGAGATAATACACAGCTTCCGCCACCGAGGACGGGGCAGGGCAGCTCCCCACAGCTCCCCGGCACCGTCTGGGGGTCCTTGCATGGAACACACCCCTGGGGCACCCCCTGAGCTCCCCGTGGGGAGGGAGGCACCAGCTGCCTTGAAATCCGGAGCGGGACCTCACTGTCCTCACAGTCTCCGCTCAGTGTCACCTGTCCCAGGGTGGTGACACCGCCTTTAGCAATCCCAATGGGTGAGTCGGGGAGAGCAGCCCAGCCCCGAGCGACCGTGGCACCCTGACACGAGTGCTTTCAGCAAACCCTGCTGCCATCGCCCGTCCCCTCCCGGCTGTAGGAACCCATCGTGGGGAGCACACCCGGCACCGCCCGGCCCCAAATTGCACCAGCCCTGGGAGCGGCTGCCACGCCGGGGTGGGGAGCATGGGGACACTGGGGTGCCCCAGTGGTGGCACGGCTGTCCTGTGGCTGGAGGTGCTCCCTGTGCTGCACTGTTGGGTCAGTGCCTGCTGTGATGTGCGAGGCTCTGATCAAAGCCCAGCGTGGCTGAATGGCAGCATGAGGACTGTCCCTGGGATGTTTCCAGTGGCACCAGGGGACTGCTGTGCCCCTGCCAGCACAAGGGGACTGTGCCCAGGATGTCCCTGCTGGCACAGCCAGTGATGCACTTCAGAGGGGTGGCCCTGGGCAGGCTGGAAAATCCCAGAGCTGCCAGGATGGCTCTACAGTGAGCAACCCAGAAGAGGACAATATGCACTTCTCAGGGATTTTTGTTCACCAAAACCATTTCCCTTTTCCTCCTGCCTGTCAGACCTGAGAAGCAGAGCGAGCGGGGCAGCACAGCCAGTGCAAGGGGACACCTTATCCCTTTGGGGACGCAGTACCAGGTGCATCACAGTGCCAGGAGGGATGCCTCTCACCCAGAACCCAGTGAGACCCTTTGTCCAGGGGTGTAAAGCAGAGCACCCTGCAGATATCCCGGCCACGGGGTGCACAGTGATAGAGCCCCTGCAGTGACAGCTGTGACGAGGAGAGGTTGTGCCTCTCCAGGACACTGTCACCGAGTCAGGGGCTGCCAGGCAGAAGGTTTTTGGCTCAGGTACATCCTGCACAGTCACTCCATAGCAATGCTGAGCATGCCAAGCCTTTAATTCACCGTCTTCTTCCGGGGCTGCCTCGATAGTGCCCGAGAGCAGTGCCCGTGGGCTGTCCCCAGGGGCGTGGGTGCATCCACAGGGACCGACAGATGCATTTCCCAGCATCAGGACTCACCCTGTCCCCAGCTCTGGGCCGTGCCTTCCCTGCTGCAGGGAGAGGACAAGGATTCCTGCACACCAACCAGGTGGTGGTGAGGCTCAGCAGGGGGGAAAAACAACACGCAACGGTTGTGCCCCAAATAATGTAGATGTGTTTACTTGTCTTTTTTGGCAGTGGTTGGGAAGGAGGTGATGGGTGCACGCGTCTGCAGCCCGGCCCTAACGCAGCTCAGCGACGCCTACAATCAGCTTTAAATAGTCTGATGTGCTGAGCACCGTGTGAAACCGTGTGCTGGCGGCGTAATTACTATAATTGTGAGCAGCCAGGGGAGCAGAGAGGGGGGAACTGAGCTCCAGCTCCAGCTCAGAGCAGGGACACGGTGCTGGGGGTCCTGGCTTCCCACCCTGCACTCGTGTTGTACACATGACTGTGTCATGCTGTGCCAAACAATGCTATGCCACACCAAACCATGCCAAATCATGACATGCTATGCCAAAGAGTGCCAAAGCATGCCAGGCCATGCCAAATCACTCCGTGCCATCCCATACTGTGCCATGCCAAGCCAGGCCATGTCTTGCCAAATCGTAACATGCTATGCCAAACCACATCACACCATGCCATGCTGTGCCATGCCGTGCTGTGCCATGCCATGTTGGTCCATGCTGTGTCATCACATTCTGTACAGTGCTATGCTGTGCTATGCCATGTTGGTCCATGCTGTGCCATGCCATGTTTTACCATGCTATGTTGGTCCATGCCATGCTGTGCCATGTCATGTTGGTCCATGCTGTGCCGTGCCATGTTGTACCATGCCACGCTGTGCCATGCTGTGCCCTGCTCAGTCTTCATGCCCTGCCCTGCTGTGCCGTGCGGTACCATTTAGCAGCGAGTATTTAGCAGGGGGGAGCCGGCAGAGGGGCGATCACATGTTCTCCCGCCTGGGATTAGATGTGGCCGGCGGCGGCTGGGAGCCGAGCCCAGCGCTTGGCCGCGGGCACTGCGAGCCCATGGCCCCGGGCAGCGGGAGCCGGGCACAGCAGCCCTAGGGCCCCGGATGATGTCCTACCTGCACCCCCCTGGCCGGGATCCGGAGCGCTTCGATGGGCTTTCCCTTATTTACTGGTAAGCGGGACGGGATGCTGTCGAGCCGGGAAGAGGGCTGAGTTTGTCGGCTCGCACCGCGTTAAACCCACGGAGGGATGTGATGCGCTCGTTGACCTCTTTTGAGGGTTTAATTCCGTTGATTTTGGCAGCGGGAGCCCTTCTCCAGGGGGCAGAAGGTGTCTGGAGAACGCTGCGATGGTGGGGAAGGTCTGGAGCTCCGGCATGCACGCTGTGGGAGGGCAGTGCGTGGGGAGGGCAGAGAGGGGAGAGATTGATTTTGCAGACGGCAGCTTGGGGAGCGCCCATGCTGCTTGCAGCTCCTGCTCCTGTTGTAGCCCCAGTCCCGGGATTTCCCATCCGGATGCTTCCTCTCAACACCAGGCTTGGAAGGAGAGTGGACATCTCATGCTGATCTGTGGGGCACTGCTGGCACGGGGCAGGGCTGTACCACGCGTGACAGTGACTGCCCTGAGCCGTGGGGTGACCTGGGGGCATCTGCAGTGCCCCACCCCAAAATACGGACCCGGGGTTCTGAGGAGACTGTGGCTATGGGGTGTGCCCGGCACGGGGCTCCGTGCAGATGTCTATGTAGGGCAGCCGGGAGCCGGCGGGAGTGCGGCTGCAGCCAGGGCCAGGGTTCAGAGCACGCGGCTTTAGCCGATTAACTGGGGGTCAGTGGGCCGGATCCGCACCGGCGGGGACTCGGCAGGCTCCTGGGGCCACCCCGAGCTCCGGTGCTGGCCAAACCTCAGCGTCCCAACCGGGGATGAGGATCCTGCAGGCAGCCGGGACCACGGATGTTTGTGGGACGCAGCTCATCTCCTGCTGAAGTGGGTCACTGAGGTGAGGGGTACAGGGTGCTGAGGTGGGTGCATGGAGTGGTAGCACCCATGGGGGGGGCACAGAGAAGGCAGCACACTGAGGGGACAGCTGCCTCTCACCAGAGGGCTGCACTGGTCCTCCCCCTCTGCTTTTTGGACCCAGGAAAGGCTCAGTGCCACACATGGGTGCTGGGTGGTGGGGACACAGCGTGCATATGGTGGCTGAGGGTCATGGGAATCAGGGTAGCACAGCACCCCAGTCCCACAGCATCCCCATGTCCCTGAGCATCCTCAGCTCCGTGGGGCTGCGTGCTTCCCCACGCTGTGGGGCAATGCTGCTCAAAAGCTATTTTCTAGGTGAGAAATCTGCTCGTTTGTTGGGGTGTTGGGTCCAAACCTTCCCCATCTTCGTGCCCCATAGTCGACGGAAACTCTTCACTGTGCCGGGGCCGGACCCTGCGTGTGATGGGCGCCAGATGCACGGGGCCAGCATGGGGCTGTCTGGTTCCGCTGTGAGCAGATGGTGGGGAGATAACACCTCCCCAGTACGCTGATAAATATGGCCGCTGATTAAAAGATTAATTTTACAGAGTTTGCCATAGGGATTTGATAAACACGGTGTGGCAATGGGATGTCACCCGGCGTGGCGGTGGCCCCGGTGCTCTGCGCTGTGCACCACACCCTGAGCTGACCTTGCGGGCTCTGTCACATGGATCTGGTCTTCCCGAGCCTTGCCAAAGGGCTTGGTGCTGGATCCTCTGCTCACAGGGATGCTCACAGCTCGATGAGGCCAAGCTCTTTGCAAGCTGCTGTTTGAGGTGTGGAGCTGCATCTCCACTGGCATCTGCTGTGCTCCATGCTGGGTCTGACATCCTGTGCAAGTGCAATCCTTCCCCAAAGCCTTTGTTTCCCACCTCTCTGCACCCTTCTTGTTTGTCTGTTTCCCTGAGGACACACTGGTGGCCACCTGGGCTGTTTTCCTGCCACCACTCCGGTGCTCTCCCCAATTAATTCCCTGCTCTGCGGCGCTGTGGGGGCGGTGGTGATGCTCCCTCCCGCTGCCTGCTCGGCCACCAGCATCCTTCCCCACTAATAAGTTTATAACCCATCCAATCCTATGACCGAGGGGATTTAGCAAGGCAGGGAGGCTCATAATCCCGTTAACCCTTCGCGGGTCCCATTCCATTGCTGAGAAGTGGCTGCAGGGGTCCACCCAGCTCCCACTTGCAGCCGGAGCCATCCATGTTTCTCCAGCAGTGGCTTTGGCACTGTGCTGTTCCCTCTTCTGTTCAGGCTTGTCTGGAACACCCTTGATTTGAGTTCACTCAAAACAGCTCCAGGGGAAGTGTTTATGAGCACGGTGTGGGTGATGCCGTGGACACTGCCATTGCTTCTCAGCTTTACAGTAGCATTTTATCTTTTTTTGTTTGATTTATCATCAGCGCTTTGTTGCAGACCTTCTAAGCAGCACGGCTGTTTTCTCATCAGACGCAAACGCCTTTTCAGCCTACACTGATGTTTTGTCATGAAACAAATGTGGGATCTTGAATTAAATGTGTGCCCAACATCACCTCTGGGGATCTCCTGAGCATCCCTCCCTCCCTCCCACGGTGGGAATGTGGGGGCACAGAAGGGACCACAGTGCCGCATCCCACCAAGGCCGCCCCTCCCACCCCAGTCCTTCTTACTGCTGCCTTCTGCAGCCCAAAGCCTCTGAGTTACTGCTGCTGAAGGTCAGCTTTCCGCCTCTCCTTTAATTCCCACCCACACAAACCTGCCCAGACCCCATTCCTCCACTAAGCCTCAGTGCGAGGCTCCCGCTGGGAGCGGTGACGCTGCCGACTCCGTGACCTGACCCCAGGTCTAGCACTTCTGTGCCCTCTCCTTGCTTGGCAGCAGGACTGGGGGTGGGGTTTGTGTGTGCCACCACCCTGTCCTATTCCTTCCCACCCCTCCTGCTGCCTCCCACCCTCTTCTATAGCTCACCCAACAAGCAGGGCAGGAAGGAGGCAGCAGGAAGAAAGCTGGAAGAGCCAGAAGTGCACCGTGATGCTTTCCCGGAAGGTCCTCTCCAAAATATAGAGGAGAGGTGAAGAAATCCATAGCAAGGGATTGCATCCACTCACAGTTTTCCATCAGATAGAAAGGAAATTCTCAGTTGCATTGCCACCTGACCCGTCCCATCTCGTAGCATCATAGAATCGTTAGGTTTGTAGTAGACCTTTCAGATCACTGGGTCTTGCAGGGAGTCGTCTTCTTGGCTGTCCCACCAGCAAATAGATGCCTCCGTTGACATACCAGATACATTTCCTTCGTGCTGGTTTCAGATGAGGAGGCTTTTCCACCTGCCCAGGGAGCTTCATGTGCAGCACCAAAGGGAGGAATGGTTGTTTGGAAGCCCTGAACCCCACTGCTGTGCCTTGGGTAGTATGAGCCATCCTCTTTTCTTCTGAGTCCCAGAAACATGAGCCTGGCCTCCATCTCGTGCAACTGCTTCCTCCTGGTAGCTGTGGGACGGGACACTTTGCCAGTCACTGCTTCACAGTCCACTCCAATCTGTGCTTCCCTTTCTCTTTCCCCTTCATGATCATTTCCAAAATGCATTGGAAACAGGTCTGACCCACGCTGTGTTTCACTCCTGTCTTTTTTTTTTTTGTATCCTGTTCTAAGTCTTATTTCAGTTCCATCCTTAGCTTCACCCATCCCTGCTTTTGCTTCACCCGTCACTGCTTTTGCATGCGAGAGTTGATTAAAGCCGATGGATATATCTTCACTCAATATTTGATACTACTTGTTGGGTTGGTATTTTTTTAGCATAAAGATCAATGTCACTAAAACTCATGTTATCTAGCAGTAGATTTGTATGGGAATTGTTGAATCACGACCTGAACCACTGATTGGTCACCTGAGGCGAGCACCGAGTCAGCCACAGGGGGCACAGGGGAAGGTGATATACCTGTGTGATTGGAAGGAGTGCAGCCTGACTCCACCTCTCCCAAACCCCATTTAAGGGCTGACCACCCGCAGGGAAGGATCTCTTCTCAGAGATCCCTCCTGTGTGGAGTCAATGGTGAGCCTCTATCATCAGAAAGGTGAACCCCTCTTTTTGCTATTCTTTCTGCATATAAGCCTACTTAACTATACCATCTTCCATACTATTTCCATTGAATACCAATCTTGGGGGTTTTTTACCCTACGAGATTAAAATGTGGATGTGTGCGTTAAGCACAGATTTACAGTCCATCCAACCCTGTGGTTAATTTGTCCTGAGTGCGGGCACTTTCCATCCGCAAACTGATTAAAAAATGCAAATTCTTGTCAGTAGGTTCTTGGGGTGTGGAACCTTGGCTGTTCTGGGTGGCTGAGCTGGGTTCCTGCTGAGGGAAGAGCTTGAGTGTGGGGCACATCCCCTTTGCCTTCAGCACCATTGACAGAGAAGGGTCAGGACCCTTGGGCACAGTGTACGTGGTTTATAAACCCCTCCTGAACACAAGCCCAGTTCTTATCAAGTGAAATGGAAACACTTGGAATTGTTTTGTTGTAAGTTAGGTCTGGGTTTTTTCTCTAAATAAGACATATTGGTCAACAGGAGCAGCACCAATGTGGTGCTTTTCCCAGTGTCTTATGTTTTGGGAACAATTGAAGATTTTGGAGATAAATGAGTCCCAGTGTTCCCCCTGGTTGGATTTCAGTTCACTTCACCACTCAACAGACAAAGGTGTGTGTTACTGCAGTGCCCACCCCAGCTGGTAGGAAACCATCGGCATTTGGGAAGAACAAGGGGAGCTCTGGGTGGCCCCAGTGCTGGGCAGTCTGGTGACTGCTGTTTTAGGGTTTGCCTTTGAAGATGCTATATGTGCAAGCCCCAAACGCACCCCCTTAACGCTGCAGGCACTGCCTCCAGCACTCGTGCCATCCCTTCCATGGAATCATAGAATCATTAAGGTTGGAAAAGACCTCTCAGATCACCAGGTCCAACCCATCCTGCCATGCCCACTGACCACGTTCCTCAATGCCACATTTACAGGGTTCTTGAGTACCTTCAGGGACAGTGACTCCCCCACCCCCCTGGGCAATCTGTGCAGTGCATCACCGCTCTTTCTGAGAATAAATGTTTCCTAATACCCAACCTGAACCTCCTCTGGTGCTGCACTGATTTATTCGAGAGAAATCTCTAGCTTGTGAGTCAAAAGGTTAATTCTGTGAATTAATCCATGAGAAGTCCCAAAGGACTTCCTAAAATGGTACACAGCAGTGTAGGTTGAATACAATGGTGGGTTGGAAGCAGTCTCCTGCTGTGACCAGGAGGGCTGGTGGGGTTGGTCATCATGTAACTTGGGAAGGGTGGCAGGTCAGGCACCAGGTCAACTACCAGGAAGTCCTGCCCAAGGCAGACACCTTGCTGGGGTGCTCTTGGCCCCCAGGAGGCTGTGCTCCCCATGGAAGCCACATAACCAATTTGCTCAGGGTCAGAACATGGCACTGGGACCACGACCAAATCCCTCACACAGTGTGTAGTGGAAATGCTGAGTCACAGTTTGAAGCAGTGATGGAGCACCTGGTGGGAAGGCAGGGCCAGCCCAGGGGAGCTCAGGTGCATACAATGTACCTTGAGTGACCAGAAGGGGAGAAGTCAGGACCCACCCCTTCCCAGACCTCATTTAAGGGTTGGCAGTGGAGGCCTTACAAGCCTTCTGAAGGTAAGCAGTTTCTTTCCCTGCTACAGCTGCTGCATCTGAGTGGATCCTCCCTTGCTGCAGACTGGAACCTTGCTGCTCTGCTGCCTTGTGCTTTTCATCTTGTAGCCATGCATAAGATAAGTGCTGAGTGCCTTGTGTTGGTGTGGGGCACATAAGCAAGTATGTATCACTAGGTGCATCTGTGTTCGGTGTCCAGTCGTTCTTTCTCTGTGAGATCAGATTTTGGATAAATGGGTAGATAAAGAACCGTAGATATGCAACTCAAAGGCCTTCCAAAGTATTTTACCTGCACTCCCCTAGATGAAAGACCCCTAATAATGTTTCACATTTAAAACACAAGGAGATCTTCTGTGCTTTCCACTGTTTTATAAGTGCCTTCACCTTGCCCATCCAGGTGGCATATGGCCAACAGGGGAGCTCTTACTAACTGTCTTCACTACTTGTGCATAGGAGAAGTAGCATCTGGCAGCATCAGGTCCAAGGGAATGCTAGGCAGAGGGTTTACATGCCTGTAAGAAATCCGCAGCGTGGCTGGACTGGTGTGCTGATGGTCCAGTTAACAAGGTCTTGAAGCTTGCAGCTGGGGGGACAACAGGAGGAAGACCCCATTAATGGAGTTTGGCTGTCCCAGGGCACAGGGCATGCACTGTGCCACCAGGCTTAGTGCCTGTTGTCCCAGGAGGATGTGTTTCCATGTCCCACCATCCAGGTACACCCCATTGTATGGCTGGGGATGCATGGCAGGTCAGAGGCGGAAAAAACTGTTGAAGGGCAGAATGCCCTTCTGAGCTCCTGATGGACAGAGGAGTAGCTGAACTTGCTTCACATTAAGTAGGAAATGCTGTGGGCTGGAAAAGATGCTAAAAGGAAATCAAACAAGCAAAAGGAAATCCCCGAGTGTGACAGTCTGTTATTGCTTCCAAAGCTTTGCTACGGATTTTAAGTCTTTAGGGATGCTGAGGATGCGTGTCCTGGACTGATTGCTACCCTTCATCCCTGGAGGGGATGTTCTTGAAGGTGAATAGGATGTGCCCAAATAATTATCCCACTCTTCTAATTCGGGGGGAGGGGGCTGGGGCAGCTCTGTGCCCTCCTGCTCAGGAAGGCACTCGCAATGGGCAGCGTTGGCTCTGTTTGGCTTGCATAAGCTTTAATCTAAAGTTGGAGATGTTTTTAGCTGATCTGTGTTAATGTTGGGTGGAATTAACATGCATATGGGGGCACCACGTGACCCCTGCCCTCCCCGTTTCGCCTCGCTTTAACGGATTCTCGCCAAATCGGAGCGGCCGGGCTGGGTTGCTGCCACCAGCAAGATGCCTGCTGTCTCCGTGCTCTACAAGGGAGCCATCATCATCAGCAGGTGACACCTCGGAGAGGTTGGGGAGGGGATGTGAGGGGGTTCTGGGGGGTCCCCTAAAACGGGTCTTGGGCTCCGTGAGTTGTGGACAACATCTGTTGGCATCAGCAGGCATCTGCTCTACTGACACCTCTACCACTGTGTTGCGTTTCAGCTTGGTTTGAGCCATTTCTTTTCGTTCCTGGTGGTGTTTTTTCAAATATTTAATCAGAATACTTTAGAAAACTGGGATGGTGATTGTCAGATGGGTTTGGGAGTGAGATGGCCTCCAAATGCTGTCTTCTGGCAGTGTGCAATGGGGCCAGTTGTTTGTCTGGTCTCTTGAATGCACAGAATGTTGCAAGAGTGTCAAGGGCGGCTGGTTTTTAATGGGATTCTGAGAGATGTTTCAGAGGATTGAAAGGAGAAGTCCCTGAGGCTCCTTCCCCTCTTGCTGGGCTCAGAGATTTGGGTTGTGCCCCCTTGTCCTGCATCCAGCAAGAATTTGGGACCCACTATTTTTTTGGAAGCTCTGTTTTTGCCTTGCAAATGAAATTCTGGGGGAAGGAGCGTCTTGGGAGGGCACTCCTACAGCTGATAACCCAGTGTCTGACTATGGGCTGGTCACACCAAAGTCCACCATTCTCATGGCACAACCTTGCAGAGGAGGAGTGATGTTCTAAAGCTGGGCTTCATTAAACCAAATCTTAAAAGCAATAAAAAGGAGAGAAGGGAGTGTAGAGAGGGTGGGATGGGACTTGGCATGGAGGAAGTGAAGATTTCAGCTGCTCTCTTCCCTGCTTTGGCTTGTGATGAGAAACTCCCACTCTCAACCTGGCAAAGCAGATCCCTGCAAGAGGGGTGGAGGTGTGGGAAAACAGCCCCTGCCTCCCCGTGTTCTACTCTGCGTGTGTTATAAAACCCTGGCAGTAGGTTTTGCCTGGTTTTCCTCATTATGGACTGTGCCTACTTGTGGAACTGGTATATTCTCGGAACCCTGGTCTGGCCCTGATCTCATTTCACAGAGCTGGACAGCTGTCCAGCCCCATTAATCTGGGGTAATAAATCGCAGACAGGTCCATCAGCTTTGCTGGGTGGGGAGGATGATGTTCAGTACTGCACATATTCTCTCATTTAGCTGCATAAACCCCTGGGGGTGGCAGTGGGGCTGCATCTTGCCAACCTAGGCTTAATATGACAGTGTAACTCTCAGCTGGTGCCCCTCAGTCACCACATGAGGACCCTCTGCTGTGGTGGCAGGGCTGCTCTGGGTTTGCTGGATGCATGGGTGTCAATGTATGGCAGCCTGTAAAAGAAAGATGCCTCTCCTCTCTCTCCCAGGACACTCATGGGACCATATGGGATGGATCGAACTGTGCATTGCTTTGAATTCTATGACTGTGCCAATGGATTGGGTGAGTCTTGATCCCCTCCAAAGACCTGAATCTGGGGGAGCTCCAGCATCCCTCATGTCACAGCATTAGTCTTGTGATCTGTTCTCTACCTGAATGGTTGGGTGGAGCCCTGAGCAGCCTGATCTAGGGGATGGTAAACCTCCCCATGCAGGGAGGTTGAAGCTTGATGACCTTCAAGGTCCTTTCCACTCTAAGCCGTACAAAATCTGTTATTGATTCTTGTGCTTGTATGTGCTGAACATCTGACCACACCTTTCACAGCTGAGACATTAATATAGGGTCAAAATCCTCATTAATTCCCCATTGGTAGCATATGAGCAGCTGCAGCACTGGTGGCTGCTTGGGAACCCTTGGGTAGGGTCTGAATAGGATGGAGGGGGGGAAGGTTTTTCACAATTTTCTGCAGATCTTGCTGATTTCTCTACATTAAAACAAACAAAAAAGAGAATTCCAAGCAGTATCCATGCTTGTGCCCCGGCCCCAGGGAGCCCTGGAGATGGGGCTACGTGGGAGCAGGCTGGATCCCGTTGGAAACTCCAGCCCAGAGGTATGAGAGTGAACAAAGTGAGTCAGCCATCCTTTGTAGGGCACCAAACATCAAAGCACGGGGGAAAGGGTAAGGAGATGACCGTACCCATCTGAACGTGAGAAACTGCCTTAGGCTCGTCGAAGTCAGCTGCAAAGGATCCAGTACAGCATCTCCTTCCACCTCTGTGCTCCTGGCAGCAATCATCCTGCAGTGCCTCTGTGGTCCCTAGGTGGCCAGCTGGGGACTCATCCCAAGAATCAGTCTCCTCAGGATTTCTGAGACCATCTGTTAATTAGAGATTAATGAGGCTTTCCTGGTTCTTCTCTCTTGGTTTTCCACTCATGTGGTCCATGGAAACTCAGAACTTTCTTTGCTTGCTGGCTGTTTTAATATCAGGAGATGTATTTGGTTGATGAGTTGGGTAGGTCTGGTTGAGCTGATGGGATTTTTAGCTGTTGAGTCAGCTTAGCTCATTAAGGGAGGAGACCCAGGAAAACAGTCCTATGCCGTGCTGCTGGTAGGTGTAACCAAGTGGATCTTCCAATGCCATCACCACCTTTCTCCGTGCTTCTTCTCCATGGATCCAGGTGTTTTTGCAGCCTGGTTTCTGACAGGCAGCAGCAGCCTGCGTGGTGCTGGTGAAATGGGTCAGCGTTTGGCCTGAGTCTACACTTTCACTGCTTGGTGTGGAAACCCACATGTGAACCTGGGCAGGAGTTCAAAGGGGTTACCTGACCACTCCAGAACTGGAGTTTGGAATTAAAGAATTGTCATCAAAGGGAAGTGATGGTTAAGGAGCATTTCTTTGAAATGCCTAGATCCCATTATCTTTGACCTTCATCTTCTTAGGACAGGGAAGGGAGCAATTCACCTGCAATCTGTCCCTTCCTTCAGACAGAAGGAGCTGGCAGGGACTGCAAGATCAACAGAAGGATTACGGGAAATGTAATTGAACATTGCTAGCTTAAGTCCAAAGCGAGCAGTCTCACCCTGTGCTGACCACCAGGACTGCAGCACGGTGCTGCTGAGGATGGGGTCCCTCCAGAAAGAGAATTTTAGTGGTGAGGTGGCAGAAGAGGGAAGAGCAGGGCTTGGATTCCCATACTTGGAATGGGCCCAGCACTGTTGGGATGCTCAGGGATGAAGGCTGTTGGGCCAAACAACCGGATTAGCCAGCATACCCCTGACCCATGGAGCCAGGAGCAGGTGAGATTATAGGGCTGAGAAGTTGAGAACTGCGACACTGGTATTAGTGGGAGCAGGATTAAATGTAGCAGGGAAGCTTAAGTGTCTCAGAGAAATATACAGGATTGCTAGGAATCTGGAGAAAACTTGGTCTTGTTTGTGGAAACTGCATTCCCACCTGGAATTTCCCCATAAGTCTGTTTTTCTGCAAGAGAGAAATGAGTGGGGTCACCAGAATCAGCTCCAGGACCTTTGCCAGAATAGGAAGATTAAAGACAGAGATCTAAAATAGGCTAGATTATCTGGCCTGGAGTATGACTTAATAAGCATTATACTGGGACTTTGATGCTGTGATAATTAAAGAGCCGTTATTTACCTAAAGTGGGTCCCAGATATAAACCCAATAGAAATAGGTGTTTATAAAACATGGGAGCTCTCAGGAATGCTAGCCAAGCTGCAGAAATCCCAAACAAAGCCCTGAGGGGTAGCGGATGGTGGGGATGAGCATCCTACCTGCTCTGGGCTGAGACCCCCATCCCTGACATTTTTGGGGATAAAGGGAGGATTTGTAGATACTTCAACTATATTAAGCCATTATTACAATTGATTTGCAGACACAAAAAAATGTGTCATTATTCAGTTGATACATGGGAGGTGGTCACAAATGGGCATCAAGGAGCTGCTGGGTGCTCTCCTGGCTGCACCACCTCTGGGGTGTGCATCTGTACCTCACTTCCCTGATGCATGTTGTCTCATTGGCAATCTGGGCTGCCCATCCCTCCCTGGCCTCACTTGGTTTTCCAATGTCTCTGCCCAGACTGGTCCCCATACCTCTGGAGTACGCTGGGGTGACCTTGATCCCCAGGGCTCTTTACTCACACCTGTGGGACAGCATCTCCTCTGGTGGGCATGGTACAGTCAGCTGCTACAGGAGGCACTTTGCATAACACTGCTCCAGCAGGGCTGGGGTTCATAGAGTCACAGAGTCACTTGAGTTGGGAGGGACCCTTAAAGGCCACCTGGTCCCACTCCCCTGCATGAACAGGGACACCCACAGCTCCATCAGTGCTCAGAGCCCACCCAGCCTGAGTTTGGGTGTCTGCAGGAACACCATCTCTGTGCCAGTGCCTCACCTCCCATATCGTTGCCTGGGAGAAGAAGTGATGTATGCATATGTGGCCAGAATGAAAAAGTTATGTTAATCTGGGTTTAATCACAATTTTAACTCATGGAAACTCTAGATACGAGGATTTTTCCCTGAGGGTAGCTGAAAACTGCTGGATCCTTCAGGCTTAGGATACAGTGGGAGGGGAGCAGTGGGTAGACACGGTGCTGCTGTCCCCAGAGGTCCTAAGCTGGGGCTGATGCTGGGACATGTCCCTGCTGTGGTGCCACTGTCCTCAGCCTGCCCTCCTGGCCACAGCAGCAAAGTGCCCGACAGGCGGGTCCCAGGGCAGATTTGTTAATTAAAGCCAGGCTTTTTAATCCTTCTGTCTGCAGCCTGCATCCTCCAAGTGGGATTTAATGAGAGTGGGTAAATAAGTCTCTTGTGCCTCTTCCAGCCAGCTTACGTGTGCTTGGCGGGGATGTGGCCGTGCGGTGCCAGCCCATGGTGAAGGCACCACAGAGCATGGGGAGCTGCTCAGCCCCAGAGGCCATCCGTGTGCTTTTCCATGGCAACACCCATTGGGTCTCATTAGAGACATACACCCAGGAGCAGCACCCCCAGCAGAATCATGCCCTTTCCCAGCAGTGACCAATTTAACTGCAAATACTGAGTTTTCAGTTGCTGGAAGGCAGTTGCTCCTTGCTGGAGTGTTCCTCAAAGCTTGGTCCCAAAGTGGAGGAGGTGCTCCCAGATGCTCTTGGCCCCTATCCTATGTTGTTGACCTCATTCTGCTGCTGGTGTAGCACAGGAGATGCACAGGACTTATCTCAGATGTGATTTGCAACAAGTCATAGACCCAAGAGTGAGCCAGTACGTGCCTTTGTGCCACAGTGCTTCTCCTCCCCCAGGAATTAAGGTGATCGGCGGCATCAAAGAGCTCACGGGAGAAGAATACGGAGTTTATGTCAAGAGGATCCTGCCTGGGGGTGTTGCTTATGCTGATGGTGAGTGAAATATGAAAGGGGGTAGTGGGAAGAGCCAGAGGACAGTGTATTCTCTACACCACTTTGTTGGGCATTTGGGGTGTTTCCTCCTGGGTTTTCCAGCAGCGGAGTTGGGTTTAGAGATGATAATCATTGCAGTGAAGGAGGGCAGCCTTGCCCTTGGGCTCTGCAGCATTTATAGGACTGCTCTGTGTCTTTAAGCCAAGCTCCATCCCCAGCACACGATGCTCACTCTGCTTTGCTGCCTGCAGCGATAGCACAAGGTTGCGTGCAGCAATGAGATGGCACACTCTTCAGATCAGCGGGTATTAGGCAAAGGGTCTGCAGAGTTCACCTTTCAGAACTTAAACCAAGAAGACTTTTATCCCCCCCAACCCCCAGTGTTACAACACCATTTTTCCATCTAAAGCAGAAAAATAAATTGAGAACAGGTGAAGGTGCCACCTGTGGGTTTTCTCTTTGACTTTTGTGTCACTTTTGCGTTTGCCTTTGTGCCTCCCTGCAGCATGGGAGGCCTCTGATATTGGCAGAGTTGTTCAGGGACATGGTAGAAACTTCACCTCGGGATATCTTGAAAAACAGGTTGGATGAGCATCTCACAGCGACCCATGCATATTTCATCCTGTCTCTGAGCAAAGGCAGGAACAGCCCAAGCTCTCCAAGTCCCTTCAAGCTGTATTTTCTGCAGTTTTTATCCATTAGTTTTCTTTTCTAGGGCGCCTGCAGCCAGGAGACCAGATCCTGGAGGTCAATGGAGATTCTCTAATTGGGGTTACCAGTGAGAGGTACCGTATCCAGACAGAAATCCTACATTCCTCTTGGTTTTGTATGATTCTGTGAAGTGGTTTAGGCTGCAGGTTGCATGGAGGACACCAGGGCACTGCTTTGTCTGTGCTCTGTTGCAAGCAAAGGGATTCTGCATTCAGCATTGCTCCCGAGGGCCAACTCAGGAATTATCAGATCAGAAGATTCTGTGTGAAAACAGACCAGTTTGATGTGAGCTTTGACGTATGGCTGAGTGAGTGTGATGCAGCCCAGCTCTGACCCAGTGTTGACATATTGTGGTTCTCATCCCACAGGGCTGTGGACATCCTGAGGACGGCATCGGCCACCAGCCACATGCGCCTTCTGATAGCTCGCGATGACGATGCCAGGTGAGGGGTGGCATCTTGCACAGGGAAGGGTGACATTGGCATTTGTTAGCACCTGGAGAGCATTTGCTTGAAGTCCACAGTGAAGATGAAGTTGGCCAAGGGTCAGCCATGCACCTTCCATGGGGAGGGGGGTGTTGAGATACCTATGGTGTCCTGTGCAGAGCTCTGAACTAAGATGTGCCAGGACAGCAGGATCTTCCTTTTTCAGTTAGTTGCACTGAGTCTTTCTTCACACTGTTTCCTCTGGTGGATTCCTCCCTCCCAAGGGAGGATGAGTCGATTCTCCCTGGAACCTCTCCACTTGAGGTTTTGCTTTCTTTAGAGGTGATTTGAGGCACTGAGAGGAGAAGGAAGGAGTTCAGTGTGGTCTTGGCTGGATGATAATGATGGTATCGCAAGGGCAGGACCGTGAGAAGCAAGGTATGGGATGAGACACCCACAGCCACAGGGAGATCTGGAGCAGTGTGCCAAAGCATCCTCTCCTTTTGGCATGTCTGGGATGTTGAGGTGCACCAGGAACCACAGATGTGAGCAGGGGAAGGCCAGGTGCCATCATGGGCTTTGTGCTGCAGGCTCTCCCATCGATCAGTCTGTGCATCCACAGCCCACTGGCGTCAGGGACCATGCTTTCATTTCTTATCCATCAACAGCAGTGGAGCACTGCTCCCCTAAGCACAGTGGTGAAAGTGCCTGTAATGACAGGGCTGAGACGCATTATATTCTGTTGGAAGAAGTATTTGGTATTAATGACGGGCTACTTTTTTTTTTTATTGCGCTCTATAAGCGGAAATGGCATCTCAAGTTATTACACAAAGTGTGAGTCCCTCTGTAGGTGCTGCGGAAGCTCTGGGTGAGGCCATCAGGTCCATGTGAGCAGGGATATGCAGCTCATTGATTTCTGTCTGCTCCGAGCTGCTCAGGCCCCTCGACCTCGCCTCTTAATATCGTAAACTGCAGCAGATGGTTCTCAAAGCATCCACACGCGTGGCTCTGGCTGCAGCTGCAGCGCCTGTGAGGCAGTGCTGAGCCTGGCTGGGGGCAGGCAGACCTCCAGCACTGTGCTCAGCCTCTGTCTGTTCATCCGTTAAATCTGCAAAAGGTTACCCAGAGGGACGGGGTGGGGGGGGGAAGTAAGCAGTTTATTTATGGTTTGTGGTTTTTTTTTGTTTTGGTAAAGATTTGCAGAGATTTTGCTTACATAATAATCTCACAGACTACGTATCTACAGGATGAAGGGCTGTAGAACAAGGAGGAAGGATTTTCCTACTTCCTGCCTGCTATTTTTTCCTTACATCTGCCTTGATTTTTACCATGCCCTGTCAGCTTTCCGGGACATGGGCTGAGCACCACCCTGCAGCTTTTCTTTGCAAACCCCCAGCGTACGAGGCACGGCAGGGGAAGAAAGGCGATGGCTCTGGTTTTGGCAGAAGCTTTGCCCTGCCTGCCAATTTTCCCTGTGACTCAGCTGAGTAGAATTTTGCTGTGGTTGCCCTTGGGTGAATTTGACTTATAAACGCTATTATTTGTCCCTGAAGTTAATTATAGGCCCCAATTACCTGCGCTGTTAATGGAACTCAGTCCTGGCATGTATAAGATGCATGCTTTCGGCCTGGCATATCAGACTTGCTGCAGAGAGCTGCAGTAATGCCAGTGCTCAGAGCAGAACATTCAGATTTAGAGCTGGACATGCTGGGTTTGGAGGACGGTTGGATCTCATTTCATCTGTGCTCCTCTTTGGCTAATGAGGATAATTTTATTGCATACGAGTAATCACTGTTTATTCATCCTCAGCCTGAAAGTTACAATAGCATTTTGTTTCCGTGGGCTGCACTGATACCATCCCGGTCTTTCAGGTTTATCCCTGTGAGAAAGCCTTCCTGTGCTGCACCTCCTAGCACAGCAGAGCTGGTGTTTGATCACGCAGCTGTGCACGATGTGCACGATCATCTTGTCACAAACGGGCTGACGTGTTAATCATGCATTTCTACACACGGCGATTGCAACATGCCTGGAAATGCAAGGTGATCCCCTCACCCTGCGAGCTCCACTTGTGGGTGGGGGTCAGTCCCTGTGGCTGCTCTTATAGAATGCTTTGAGTTGGAAGAGACCTTTAGAGGCCCTCTGGTCCCACTGAATGCGATGGACACCCCACAGCTCCATCAGGTGCTCAGTGCAGCCTGAAAGCTTTCACTCCTGCAAGCCTGACATCCCAGGCTCTTCAGCTGCTCATAGAGAAGCACACGTTCCTTCACCCCAAAACCATGAAGCACACATGCCCATCACTGCTTTCCAGGCTCTGTGGATATCAGCATCACCCACCTGAGAGGTGGAAATGCCACAGTGGCTGTGGGATGGGTGTGAGAAAATCACCCTGCTGGCTGCTTGCATCAGGGTTGCAGTGCTTTGGGTTCAGGGTTCCTCTGCCCTGCAGGCTTTATTTATTGAGACGCTATTAAGGCGTGCGGTGTCACAGGCTCCTCTCTCTCCAGCCTTAGTGCAAGGCTCAGGCTTCCAGACGCGGTGCTCTCATGTCACCTTTGATGTTGGACTCACCCTTTGTTCTCCCAAGAACAAAAGGGCAGGACAAAAGGGTATTATGAGATAAAACAACAGTATTCTGCGGGAAGATTGACCCCTGCTGCTTAATCTGCTGCAAAGTCGGCCGCAGCTGGCTGCTGCTGGCATCCCCATCACCAAACCCCACAATGCAGGGCTGAGCTCTGTGCAGGGCTGCTCCAGTCCCTGCACTGCCCCCATCTTCATGAAGAAGAGCTGGAGAAGGGATTGTCAGAACGAACTTTTTGCCTAATACAACCCTATAATTATTAGTTTTTAAAATAAGGCTGGGTATTTTAGTCCAGTGGAAACCAGAGTATTT
The DNA here is from genome assembly GCA_013399175.1 of Odontophorus gujanensis. Taxonomy (NCBI): domain Eukaryota; kingdom Metazoa; phylum Chordata; class Aves; order Galliformes; family Odontophoridae; genus Odontophorus; species Odontophorus gujanensis. Next base: position 31,971 of record VXAB01004029.1, on the reverse strand, counting down.
GAATAAGGGTTACATTTTAAATATTTAAAGTGACTTCTGAAGTCTCTTTGCATCTGAAAGCACACAGTGATATTGTTTTTATTTTAAGCATTCCTCCAGTGCACTTGTTCAGGGACTGGGCTTCATCTACCTGTTTGTAAATTCCCTACTCCTAGAATCACAGAATTGTTTTAATTGGAAGGATCCCTTAAAGGCCATCTGATCCCACCCCCCTGCATGAACAGGGACACCCATAGCTCCATCAGTGCTCAGTGCCCACCCAGACTGAGGTTGGGTGTCTGCAGGGACAGGGTAACCTGTGCCAGTGCCTCTCTGCCCTTACTGTAAAGAACTTCTTATATCCAATCAAAATCTCCCCTCCTCTTGTCTGAAACCATTTTCCCTTGTACTATCCCTGCAGACCCTTCCTTCTCACAGCCCCTTTAGCCTCTGAAGGGCTGCTCTGTGGTTTTCCTGGAGCTCTCTCTTCTCCAGATACTCTTCTTTAAGTACAGCACTGAGTAAAAAAGTTAATTCTCAGTAAATTCACACCACAAGGTGTATTGCTTGCTGCTGGAATAAGCTTCAGGTTAATCATGTCTTTATGCCTTCAGTGGAATTGCTGTTTGCAGTACTGACCAACAAAGCAGGAGCTGGGAGGGCAGCGTGTGATGCACGTTGTCACCCGTCCCTCCAGCAAGTGGCCGGGCTGGATGCCTCACTTTGTGGGTGAACAAAACTCAAATAACAAGAAAGAATGTCCAAGCCTTACCTGCCTTTGCTCGTAACAAAGGGTTTGACAGCACGGGCTGGTGATTGGGCTCGCATTGTTCAGCAGGGCTGAAGAATACAGGAGCTGCTGGACCAGTTGCATTTGCATTGACTAAGAATTTTGTAGCCATTGTTTTAAGTTCATAACCTGTCCCATGCTCTGCTGGATTATTATCTGGGGGAAAATGTAACAATGGATGACCACAGAAATACCCAGCCCAAAACAAAAAGCCAGCTGCTGATGGCTGGGTAATCACTGGAAATAGCACATTAGCTTCCAGCAAGGTAGCCCTGCCATTACAGTAGGTCACAGGGAGATGACTCCATCCATCACCACGTGAGTTGCCTGTGAATGGGGCTCTGAATGCCCCATGAAAATACAGGGTTTTTGTAGAAAATTGGGATAATTCTGCTAAGGTTAAGATCCGTTCAAGGCTTATCTCAAGAAAAGCACAGGATGGGATAAGCTTCAAGTCAACATCCCATTGCTATAGCATCTAAGCTGTCCTCCAACTTATTCAGTGCTTGGACATGTTTCAGTGTTTAATACTAGAAACTTCCAACTGGAGTAGCTTCGTGGGAGGTGAGGTTTTGAAATGGCTTACTGTTAATGTACCCATTCCAAGGTGTCCCCTGGATATCCTTGCCTCTTCCTGTTGAGTCTGTAACTCAAGAGCTGAAAAACTACCCCAGCAAAATGGTCAACATATCTGGGTTCTGGTTGACCACGCAACCGCTCATCTCCCTCCTCTCTGAAACACGGGGAAAAGCTGTGGCTTCCCAACAGCCATCAGATGCTGCCCATCGTCCTCCCAATCCCCACTGAGTGCCTACAGGATCTATCTAAGCCATCCTTCAACTTATTCAGTGCTCAGCACTTTATTTCTATGAAACTCTCTCTTGAAATAGCTTTATGGGAGGTAAAGTTTTGGAGCAAACCGGTTGTCTTCTTTTAAGGTCATGGGTATAGCTGATGGAGACAACAGTGCCGATGCAAAACATTTGGATTCAACAAGACATAACACTGAGCGTTCTGCGATACTTGGATTTAAAATTACCTTTAAAAGGAATGAATAAGGCATACATTTGATGGCAATATGAGATAAGGCAGACATAGTGCTTTGAAGTTAGTTAAAGAGCTGGTTGTTTGATGGGAAGACTTAAATTACTGAGAACACTTCCAGCAGGATCCCGAGGAGCAGATGATTCACTCATCGTTTTATAGTGTTGACTCTAACCTAGCCAATAACACAGAACATCTACCCCAGTGGAGCGTGCCGATGACACAACGTCTGTCGGTGTGCAAGAGCAGGCTCCTTGGTGAGGAAAGTGCTGCAGCGGCTTTCCTGCAGGTTGTGTCCTGGGCAGGACTGGCTGTCAGGCATGAGGGCCGGCTGCTCATCACACGGCTTTTCATGTGGCTGAGCCATCAGCCAACCGCCTTCCCGTGGGGATTCCCTCCTGCCTTCAAAGCGGACACCTAACGCTGCTGTTGCCACAGAAGCACCAATTTCAGGGTCTCTCCCCTGCTGGTAATGACACCTGGAAGAAATGAGTCAGCCGTGGGACTTCTCACTGAGCAAAGGTTGGCTTGGCTGGGAAGCATTGGGTTATGAAGGGAGGGGACGACTCAGGAACAGAGGGAATGGTGGCTGAGTTGCCCAAAGAGCAGACACAGCACGGATGGGTGCGTGAGGCTGGTGCTTGACCCCAGCATCCCCTTTCTGTGCCTCCTCATCCAAACGGATGCGAGAGGCTCACAGCAGCTCAAAGAAGGATTACAGAAATGATGCAAGAGCTGGTAAATGTGGCTAATGGTGGGTCTTAATGGCTTAAGAACTCCACATGTTCCGCTTGCTGAAAGGAAGGTCGCGAAGCAACACCTCTTGCACACCAGCAGTCGTGGCTCAGCAAGGACCTTTGGGTGCTGTCAAACTCAGCCTGGCAGCAAAGTATTAACAAAGACAACCTCTTGAGATTGCAGGGCTTAGGGGTGAGAAGGTTCTGCCTGCCCTCCACTGCTGGTGGGAGGCAGAGCCTCCATGGGCTTGGTAATAAGTCACTGCATGATGGCACTGCTTCACACATAGCGGTGAGAAATGGTTCTGAGCAGCAGCTGCTGACCATCCTATGTTTTTCTTTCCAGGAGAGAGTTCTCAGAGCTGCTGGAGAAATTTGGGTCCCAGAGCAACACTGGTTCTGCACGGAGCTCACCAGTCCTGCACGGCGGCAGTGAGTACTGGTGCCAACAGCTCCATGGCTGCCCTTCATCCCTCTACCAAAAGAGTTTTCTTTGTCTCAGTATTATTTTGAAGGAGTTCTGATCTGATTTGGTTTGGGTGAAGGCTTGAAGGAAGTGATGTCCCGCAAACACCTAGAGCATGGTTTGCCTGTGCAGAATGAAGGAGCATGCCATCACTTGCATGGTGTATGTTGGGAGAATTGAGCTGGGGCCATTGCAGCCTTCCAGATATCTGGACTCAACTGAAGTGCTGGTCCAGTAACCCCAGCAATACCTATAATTTGTGAAGGGAAAATGCTTAATGAGGGACAAGGTTAACCTGAACCAGGTGCCAAATCACATAATGCATGGGGATAGAAGTTGTCCCTCTGGGTTGGCATCCCACTGGAAGGCTGGAAGCCCTTTCTCTGTGGTAGAAGTATCTGTGGCTAACAGCGGGGTGACAGCCCCGCACTGGATTTGTGCTGAGGATGCTGAATGCTTCCTCTCCGCAAGCAATATGTCTTTCCCATGTGGTTTACCCCAGTAACTCAGAAGTCAGTACCAGCTGCTGGCAGTAGAGCAGAGCAGGAGGGCGGTACCAGTGTGTTTTTGCACCCTGAACTGATTGTGACCTTGCCTTTCAGGTCGATACCTGGAGAGCACATCCTCAGGCTCCTCCTCACGCTCCCAGAGCCCACTGCTGCTGAGCCCAGCCAGCTCCCATGGTCCCTTCATCAGCAACCCGGCGCACGCTTCCCACGCACAGTACGTACATCCAGGCCCTGGTGAGCGTGGTGTAGTGACCCCATAACCACTGCAGTCAGCCCTCAGTAGCCAGCAGGGCAAGGTGCCCACAGTGCTTTTCATAGAATCATAGAATAGAATCATTTCAGATGGAAAAGTCTTTTGAGGTCATTGAGTCCTACCACTAGTGTCGCACCGCCAAGTTTTCAAGGCTTGGATGCGCTGGTTTTGGTGAGCAGCTGGTAGTAAACGGTTGGGCCATTTCAGTGCTTGGCTTCTGCATTGTTCTTTGCAAGGGAGTGTGTGCCCCTCTCAAATGTGTTCCCTTTAAGGAGATGTGCGCACAGTAAAAAGTGAGGAGTTCCAGACCACTTGCTGGTCAGAAAGATGCCACCGTACATCCAACGTCGTTTTAGAGAGAGAGAAACAGAAAATGCTTTTGGTGTTTAAATGATGGCTTGTTCACCCTTATGTCCTCTATACTGCTGCATCACTGCGGTGGCTTATTGTTAAAGAACCCATTCCAGAGTGTCCCCTAGATGTCCCAGCGGCAGCTCACCTCTTCCTGGCAAGCCTGTATCGTGAAAAGCTGCCCCAACAAAATGGTCAACACATTTGTGTTCTGCTTAACCATGCAACCACTCCTCTCCCCCAACTCTGAGATGTGAGGAGAAGCTATGGCTTCCCACCAGCCCTGAGGATGGTTCCCATCACCTCCCCAAGCCCCGCTGAGCAGCTCTGCGAGGCCACTTGGGCCATCAGTAGGTGCCTGAGGAGCACATTTCCCATTGCCCTGGTCCTGGCACACTGACATGGTACAACGAGAGCATGAGCAGAGCAGTGAGCCACAGCTGCCTGCAGACACCACGTCCTTTGGCCTCAGGAGCGTTTCCTGGAGTGTGCGTTCTCATGTGGTCATCAGGCCCTTTCATATTTTGCAGGGTCAGAGGTTTGGGCAGGCAGAGCTTGTTTTTGGCTGAGTCTCCTCTCCAGGGTGTGTGGGGTTGCCCTTCGAGAGATGCACGATGCAAAGGGTGTCAGCAGTGCTGGAATTGGGACTGCTCATCCCCAGGGCCCACAACTCCTCTTCCTTTGACACTGCACACAAGTCAAGTCACTGCTACAGAGAATCAGGCTTCTCTGCAGAACCAGTAAATCCTCTTGCTAAATATCAGCTCTTTATTAGGGATTTGCAGAGCACAAATATTTGGCACCAGAGGTTTAAGCTGCTTGCGCAGAGTGAGAGACCCTTTCAGAGGAGAGGCCAGCTCATCTCCTTGGCAGCTGCTTTGGATAAACCAGGCATCTTCCCTCCTCAGTTAACCCCCTCTGGGGGTTCTGCATTTCTTAGGGGAGTGTTCTTACATAAGGTTAAGGTGCACAGCGCATCGAGGCACGGCCTGCTGTCAGCCCAGAGCACAGCAGCGCACTGCTCTTTCCCATGGGGTTCCCGAGTACTCTCACCACGTGGCAGTTATTGCCATGAAGGTGTTTGAGAGCTTGATTCTCAGGGCATCTTTCAAGGCTTTGAGGCCAAACTAGGCTGAGACATCAAGTCAGCTGCGTACCCTGAGCTTTGCTTTGACTCCTGCTGTGGATACTTAGTAGTTAGCTGATCTGCCTGGTGATTTAGGTTGGATTTTGAATGATAACCTTGTTAATTCTTGGTGTGCTTTTGGCAGAAGGGTGCTGAATCTATACTGGCTAAACTTTTAGTTCCTTCTGTCTTAATTTCCTAAATGAAAACAATTATTCCCCACATTTGGGATTAGGCGAAGCAATTAGCTTCCTAACGACAAACAGTGTCTGCCTAGAAACTGGAGTCCTCACCTCCTCCCTTCCACTTGGGGTGGATAAAAAGGTGCAGAGGCAGAGAAGACCAGGAGAAGTTAGGAGGACCCTACACATAAAAGAGAACCAGGCAGAGTTTGTCCAGAGACATGGGAAAATAAACCAGGTCACCTTGAGTCACCTGCTAACCTCTCTCCCTTGCAGCTACTCCACGGAATCAGGAATCCAGAGCATTTCTATAGCAAAGTCCTCTGGCTTAGGGCTGACGGTCAGTGGTGGAGCCAACAGGCCTGATGGTCCCATGGTTTATGTCCAAGAACTTCTGCCAGACGGTGACTGCTACAAGGTAAGTCAATCCAGAAACCCTCAGTGCCTTTGAGGGGGGACTTCTAGAAGCTGTAGCTGTTCTGAAGCAGATTTTCTAAGGACGGGTGAATAATGCATTGCACGAACCAATGGAGGTTTGTATTGCAGGAGAAGGTGCTGGGTAGAGGGACATTATTTTCCAGTGCTCTTTCTCTTTGTTTAGGACGGTCGGCTCCGACCTGGTGACCAACTCATTGCTATCAACAGAGACTCTTTGGTGGGCAGCACACTGGAAGAGGCCAGAAAAATTATTGCAAAAGCCAAATTCAGGTAGGCATGTAGTACATCTGTTATCATCATGGTGTTGGGGAGAAAGCCTTAATGTCCTACCAACATTTGGCTGCAGGAAGCAGGAGGCCCTTTGGTTTGAATGACACTTGGAGGTGGCTGTGATACAAAGATACGTTGGCAGCCTGGACCACCCTGAAGTGTAACACAGACCTTCCTGATGTTCTGTCCTCAGGAATATCCCCCATCACTGCCCAGCGGGGTTCCACAGTAGAACTGAAGTCCAAACAAGCAACCTGGCTGCTGGAGGTTCCATTGGCTGAAGTGAGATTGCCCTGGAGAAGAACCACGGGCACAAAAGTTTAACAGATTTCAGCCCTACTTTTTTCATTTTAAAAATATTCCCTATTTGTTGTTCATTTCAGACATGAGGGAAACACAGAAGTGGCCTTTATTCCTGGAAGGGGACGGTTGCATCCCGGACTGTCAGCTCATAACAACATCTCATCGCCGCCACCGAAGGCTGTGGGAAATGGGCTGAGCTCCTGCAGGCTGAAGGTCCACGTGAGGTCCCCAGAGGTAGGCTGAAACTCAGGTCTGAGGCCACGGTCCACAGAGCTGTGAGCTTCCTTTGATCAAAAAAAACACCCCTTTTAGGGACTCTGTAGTACCCTTCCTGGACTGTGAACAGTCTGTAGTGTTGGCATATACAGCTCCATTTTGCAATCGGGTATTTTAGAGCTGAAATAAGCTTCTCCTGTCTTGGGTTTGGGGCAAATGATGGGAGTTTTGTCTCCGGAACCTCCATCCAGACCTGTTTCAGGAGCCTCAGGTTGGAAAAACAACACTCCGTGGATAGCAACCTGCATCTCATTCCCCAGCAGCCACAGGGCTGGAAGGGATTACGAGAGTCGGTTTGATCTAGTTTCCTACCTAAGGCAGGAACGACTCTTTGTTCTTAAAGACCTCTGATGAGGATGAACCTGTAGCATTCCTAAGCAGCCCGTGTCTGCTCCTCACCAGCCTAATGATAAGACAGGCTCATGCTTCCCAGAAAGCTGTGTTTGCAGAGGCGAGGGCTGGAGCTGTGTGCGATGAGACAGGATTTAACCATGCAATCCCCACGATAATTTCGGCCTGTGGCTGGGCTGTGTGCAGTTAGCATTCCTCTCCTGGATTGTTGCAATGCCTGGTGTATCGCCCGCCCTTTTACACCTAAAATGCTGTAAGAAAAGGCTGGGTGGTGTTTCCTTTTGTATGAGCATCATTCCCAAAAGGTTCTACTTTCTGGACTCTGTGGAGATACAGACTTGCAAGAATGGCAAGCACATGTTGCCTTTGGCTGTGCCAGGCTGCAGACATGCTTATGAAAGTCAGCCTTAGCCTATATATACACAGCTGAGTGGTATGGAGAGATCCTTTGTCATCCAGCAGAAGGTGTGCTTGTGTAATTCTGTGTATGTGAAAACACACTGCTGGCTGCAATTACGTTCCTCCTCTCCCTGCTTTGCTGCTAAAAGGTGGAACTCCTCATGAAGTCTCAGCTCAGCTGTGTTGCAGCTCGTTTCCCTTCGTACTCTGGCTTCGGCCCATGAGCTGACACTTGAGGAAGGGTGGGCACACGTCTCTGCTTCCTGCCACGCTCATTCTGAGAGTTACGTTTTGGGTAACTCAACTGACCACTGGGATGGCTCAGGGACAGCTGGGTTGCTCCCTCCTGAGATCCTCTGCTCTGTGTTTACGCCATCAGATTATGTTCAGCAATTTTCTGTGCCACCTCTGTCTTCTTTTCTAGAACAGACACGAAAACCACTTTCCTGTGCCTTCTTTGTCCCCAGACATCTGCCCACCAGAGCTCACTGTCTCAGGTAAGAGTCCTGCTCCTCGTTGTGTCTGTGTTGGTAACAAGCACAGCTGTGGCTCCTCGGTGCTGAGGACGATGGGATTCATTTCCAGCAGCATTTGTATTGCTGTAGTGGAATCTGATGTTGTGATAATAACACACACCCCGGTAGGAGAGGGGGAGGGTGCTAAACACAACAAGTAGTTATTATGCCCACGTTGGTTTGTCCAAAATAGCAGAATTCTGCACTAAGGTGTTCGGGGGAGTGCTGTCTCCTACTGGTAATAGGAGACAACGCTCACACCATGGGTTTGTTTGCAGCAGCACCTCTGCCCTGGTGCAAGGATCCTTGCAGGCAGCATTCCCTTCAGATGGGAATGAACAAAGAGTTGTCCCATGGAGAAACACTGCAGCAAAAATGCGTGCTCCTAATAGCTGTACTGTACGTGGCAGTCCCAGGCATTGTGCAGGCATTAAGATTGCTCTCAGTTGTTCAGATCAGGAGGTTTTTTCTAGATGAGATTGTCAGGTTTCTCTCTACATCCAAGCTTTATTTTTGCTTACTTTTTCATGCTGTGTTTCCTCCCCAGCTCTGAGTCCCACTGTGAGCTGGTAGCCTGATTACTGAACTGGCTATCCCTGGTTTGTCTGAGGGGCTGGCAGTGGGGGGACTGAGCTCAGATCCCCATGCAGCTTCACCTTTCCATAAGGGAACCTCAGGAAACCTCAATTACATCCCTGATCTGGAGCCTGGGGAGATTACCCTCAGCAAGATACCATATATCCTTGTGGTACAGAGGTTACTTCTGCTAGGAAAGGTGAGCTTTGTTACCATGTCAGTGAGTTCCCAGCAGGCACAGCCTTGGTTTCAGGGAGGCTTTTGTGCGGCCACAACCAGCAGGCAGAGCTCCCGGTGATGGAGAACAAACCCCCGGGCCATGGAGGCAATCCAGCAAAATAGCGATGACCTAATTGCTTCCTGTCTTAGCTGGGGGATTTTATTGCACGCGTTTGTTTCACGCCAAGTGCTGGGAAGGCTTTGTGTCGGTGTTGTCACCCATGAAAGCAGACAAGTGGCTTTGAAAGAGCCCAGGCCAGGGCTGCCCGGAGGTGGGAGCCCGGTGGATGCCCTGGATATCTGCATGTCCAGAGCTGACAGCAGAGCCTCACTGAGCTAATCCTGATTAGCCATGCTCGGAGGTAAGAGCTCTGCCCTTGAACTTGAGGAGTGAAGTACCAGTGGCCAATCCAACAGCCCCATGTGTTACCTCTTCCTGCTTCCCAGCTGCTGCCATTAGCAGAGCAGATGAATACTGGGATTAGGAGTGGATCCCAGGCAGGAAAAAAGAATTGGTTCTTAGGAGAATCCTGTGCTGCCAGCATGATGAGGGACTGCCATGCTGTAGGGTGAGCAGAATCATCCTGATCTTCTCCCAGAGGATGTCACGGTTTGCTATGGACATAGGTTAATTCTGGGGTTTCCCCAGGGATGAATTAGCACAAGTACCATGGCACTTGTTATGTGGGCCCTGTATCACCACTGAGCATTGGGGACAGTGCCTGCAGAGAGCAGACAGCTGCCAGCAGAAGGTTCTCCCCATCTCGGGGTAGCTCTGACCTGCACAGCCGCTGCCCTTTCTCCTCTCACAGAAAGGTTTCAGCTGCAGTGCATGCAGCTCCCACCCTAACAGCATGCCTGGGCAGCCTGGGGAAGGAGCTTAAGGCTTTTCGCAGTCCTGGGGAGGGAAGAAGTATTTTTCCACATTGCTTTGTCCTATGGGTGCCTTGAAAAGACAAGGCTTCCCATTATACAGCTTCGCTGCTTGGCTTTCAGTTTTGCTTCATCAATTAGAGTACACAAAATCCAGGCAGATTTATTTCTTCTTTTAAACATATCAACACAATTACACACCCCAGGAACCCAAAAACTTGTGGCTGGAAAGTTCCTCAGTGGTATGGTCCTCAGGTGGAACATGCTGTTTTAAACAGTGAGGAAGCCCACTCTGAGTACAGGTTTGCCATCCCTCCAGCACCCAAACCTTCCAGCAGTGGCCCTGATTCAGGCTTCTGGGGCCAGGTTTAACAAATCCTGCTTTTTAATTGTGTTCTGCTGCATGCACATTCTACTTTATGTAACCTGAACGGTGCTTCACAGACACTTCTTTCCTCTACCCCAGCCCTCTTCTATTGACATTTCCTCTTGGTGTTTCAGCACCCTGCTCAGCCCCCAGCCTGAGAGCAGCCACGGGCTCCAAATCCAAAGTAGCATTGGATCCCCACATTCGACTCAAGGATGGCAAGCTGGAGCTGGTGAGTGCATGATTCCAAAGCAGCATCTCCTCCCCATCTTTACAGGGTGCTCTGCACAGAAAACTGCCTGTGGATGTGACACTGGTCCCTCCCTGTCCTGAGCTAATTAATTAAGGGTGGTCTGCACACAGCCTGGGATGCTGCTGCAGGAATCTGGCCCTGAGCTGAGAGCAGACCCGGCAAAACCTGGTGCTGAGCTGGGAACAGACCGAGTGCTTTCCATTTCCTGTACTGCATTTGGGTATAGGAGGGCTGCACCAGGTGTTAGCATCGAGGTCACTGTGTCACTTGCTTTCCAGAAGGGATTAGAAATTGCAAAACCAAATAGGAATGGTCAGAGGGAATCAGCCTGGCTGTTTGCACGAAATAAAGCTACTGCACCTGATCAGTGCTCTAATCAGCATGCACTGCCCTGTGCTGAGCAGGGGTTGCTGCAGCCTCAGTCCCCTCCACTCACCTGCAGCCGTCCAGGGACAGCAACAGCTCAGGAGAGCAGAGCTCAGAGTGCTGATTTCCATGGTGTCATCACACCACTCGCGTGCTGCAATTAATTAATCCAGTCCTTACTGAAGAGTCTGGAAAAACCCTGCACCTCGACTCTTCCACTGAGTTTGCTGCAGGTTGTGTCCAGCTTTAGAAGCTCAAAAGAGAGAGAGAAGCGTGTGCTGAGCATCCCGGCTGTGTGCCAAGAGGCACTGGAAGCATCGTGGTTTCTCTTGGCCCCCCAGCAGTGCGTTCGGTCTATGTCGTGGGGTCGTGCTCCCCGCTCTGGTTTTGGGGTGCACGTGCGTCCCTCCACCCCGGGCACGGCTGTTTAAGGAGCGCTCAGTTCAGGAGCTCCGGCGGACATCTGCTGCCACCGCCCGGCAGCGCGGGGCTCGGCTCCTGCCTGCACACGGGATGCTGTGCTCTCCTAAACCTGCAGCTCTCTTTCCTCTTCCTCTCTTCTAGCCCCTATCCTATCCTCTACCTCTACCCCCCTATCCTCTCTTCCTATCCTATATCCCTTATACTCTCCCCCATCCTATCCCTCATCCTTTATCCTTTTCCTGTCCTATCCTACTTTCTATCCCACTCTCTATCCCCTACCCTCTCTCCTGCCACACACCGTCCCCTATGCTGTCCCCTATGCTGTCCCCCAGCCGTCTCCTCTGTACCCCCTCTCCTCTGTCCCTTCCCATCCTCTATCCCGCCTCCTGTTCTCGGAGACTGGGATTTAGGATTGCCTCTGCCTTGGCCATAAACCAGCTCCTCTTCAATGTGAGGAGCTCAGGCACTTGGCATTCCCTTCCAGAGTCCATCACTGGGATGGGTGGCTGCTGTGGCTCTGGTTGGAGTGCACACTGTGCACACCAGGACACGGTGGGGACACCCATGTGTACTGTGGGACCCTTGAGCAGGAGGCTCGGGTGCAGCTTTAACTCCAATCCCAGCTCACTCCCAGCTTCTGTTGGGCAGGAATTTGTCTTTTAAAGCCTTTTAATTGTTGCCTCTGGCACCAAAATGGTGTTTGCACAGGTTTATCCACCTCAGTGCAGTGCCCAGGGGTTGGGTTGATAAATATCTGCAGGAACCAGGGCATCTTCTAATGAGAGCAATAGGTGCAGTGAAGAGGGGTGAAGTATTTTAATGTCTCCTGTTGCCTCGGGAAATACGCTGTGAATAGTTTTTATCCTCTCAATCCCAAGCACGGTTCAGACTGTAAGAGGAAGAGCTCCAAGCATTTAATAAAGCTCCTGCCCATTTAATAGCTGCAAATCTGTTTGCCATCTGCATAAAATGTTCTTGGAGAGCCGTGAACAGATCTCCTGGAACAGGCATTGATGTACAGCTGCAGGAAAGGGGAGACTGGAAATCCTGCCCAACCCTGCTCCTGCGGGAGCTGATGTCTGGAGCCACTTCCAGGAGAACCCCAGCACTGTGTTCTCCCAGCACCTGCTTCAAAGCATTCGTTGTTTTAATATTTTTCTATTAAGTGCTTGTTGTTCCTGTGGCAGGTTCTGCAGTACCTCGGGCTGGAGGTGACCGAGGAGAAGAAGAGGCAGCTGCGACAGAGCCTGACCACGGACTCACAGGGGACAGTGGCCTATGGAGGTGAGCAGGCGGCTCCCCCTGGGCTTTTAGCATTTGTGCAGCCTTGCTGATGGCTGAGAGAGGAGAGAGACAGCTGCAGAAAGGCAGCGGGCTGGGCAGGAACGCTCTGCTGGGCACTGGTGCAGCCTGAGAGCAGTTACAGTAAGTAGCAGTCACCAAGAGTGCCTCCACCCCACTGCACCTGACTGCAGAGCAAACCTTGGTGTTCACAGCAGTCACTATGATGCTCCTCCAAAGTGCTGAAGCCATTGATTTGGATTGCACTGTCAGGAAGGTGAGGGAGGGCAGCAGGCAGGCGGGCAACGTGGGGCAGCGAAATGCTTCTTCAGGTTCAGACCTTTAGAACCTGAGATATCTGAGAACCACGATGATCTAATACTTGGTTCCAAATTACACAGACAGAATATGTCTAATTATAAGCATCTCTAAACCCACTCTTGGTGGCCAATGGGTTTCCTCAAGCTCACGCTTTTCTCTCCTGCCCTTTTCCCCCAGATCTCCTCCAAGCTCTCAGGGACGTGATGCAGGACGAGCTGGACGAGGCTGGCCTGGACTCCAGCTCCGTGCTCTTCACACAGCACGAGGTCGCCAGCCTGCTGGACACGTCGGCGTTCCACTCCCCGGTCAGTGGGGCCAGTGCTCATCCTTCAGCCCAGCTCCAGAGGAGTTCTTATTGTGGGGCTGTACAAGGGTGGGTGTGGAAGATTTAGGTTGGATGTCAGGAGGAAATTGCTTGCCTAGAGGGTGGTGAGGAGCTGGCACTGCTTCCCAGAGAGCTGTGGGTGTGCCATTCCTGGAGGTGTTCAAGACCATGGTTGGGGCCCTGAGCAGCCTGGTCTGTGGGAGGTGACCCTGCCCACAGCAGGGGATGGGGCAGTGAGGTCCCTTCCAACCCAAACCATGCTGTAGTTCTGTGATTGGATTCTATGACGTTGTGTAACAGAATCATCTCTTTTAATAAGGAAACAACAGCTCCTATGGGGTGATGGGAAAGCAGCAGCCTCTGTTGCTCAGAGTGGTGCAGAAGGAAAATTAGCCTCAATTAATCAATTCCAACTAATTTCACTTGGCTCAAAATGAAAATACACTGTAGCACAGGGATGAGAAACTCAAATCTTGGGACAGAGAGGAAGCCTTCAGTTGGATTATTTAGTGTGCCTTTGTATCTCCTTCCTACAAATGCCATCTCCTTTTCCAAATGATTTCGATTCACAATTCTGGGGATGGAAAGCAGTGTATCTGCAACACAACCCACTGGTTTCAGTAGCATGGTGCCTAATGCTGCCTGTCCTCTGCCCACAGACCCTCGACTCACTCAACTGCAATGGCAGCGAGGAGATGGAGCAGCTGCAGCTGGAGATGACAGACCTGCGGCAAGAAGTCCAAAGGCTGAAGGTGGGACTTCTCCATGTAGACCCCAGAGTGGGTTTTCCTCTCCCTCTCCTCTCCCTCGGCTTAAAACACATGCACAAAATTGAAAAGGAAAAAAAAAAAAAGCTATGCGGAGTTTTAAGGTCAGTTTTAAAATGTATTTCCTCACTTTTTTAACAGTGAGGAAATACATTTTAAAACTGACCTTGCAACACAAATAACTCAAGTCCGCAAATACCAAAAACCCCACCTGTCCTCCTGACCTTCACTACCTTCCAAGGGCCCACCAGGCAGCAGGGCATGGCGTGAGGGAACCCATCAGTTGTAGCAAATATTGTTCACAGCAGGAGCTAAAAGACCACAGTCCCTTCTAGGGGATGTCCTGTCGCTTGCTGCTTCTAATCTGGTGAAAATATTTCCCTTAGTCTCTCCTGAAAGAGGTGGAGAACAGTAAGAAATCAATGGAAGATGAGCTCCAGAGGCTGAACCAGGTGAGCGAGGAGCTGGCTCGTTGGATGTGGCATGCAATGTTTATTTCATTTTTTTCCTATTTTATTCTTTTTTTAACATAAGCACCCTCAGGTTGTCCCTGACCCAGAAAAGGGATGCAGTGCATTCACATTGCTTCTTGCTGCTTCCAGAAAGCCCTGGGCTTCCTCTCGGAGAACCGGACGCTGCACAGCAAGCTGCAGATGGCTGAGGTGGTGCAGAGACAGGCACACAGCGCAGAGCAGGACTACGAGGAAGTGATCCACTTGCTGGAAGCTGAAATTGCAGAACTGAAGATGCAGCTGGCAGGGAAGAAAGCAAAACACGTCGCTGAGATAGAGGTAATGCAACTCCTGAGCCTGTGAATACAGATGCACGCAGACAGGACAAAACAGCCCTCCTGATCCTTCTCTGGAGTTTCCACCCCCTTCTTCTTACACAGAGGGAAATCACAGTAGTATATACATTACTTGCTGTATACTACAAGGCCAACATGGTCTTTGGGTGTACACTATTATTTGTACAGTTCCCACTGTCCATTCAAAGAGGACTGTGGCTTTCTGTTTATAGAACGTGCCATAAGCTGGTGTTTCCAAAAGCTGGGGTTGGAGTGTCCTCATCACCTTTCTCTCCCGGACAGGAGGACATCCTGGAGCTGAAAAGACAGTTGTCCCTGGCTGACGGCCAGTTACGGAAATCCGAAGTCTCACGGAAGCGCCTGGAGATCTGCAATAGGAAGCTGCTCCTGTTTGTGCAGGTGATGTGCTGGTGGCATCACTGTGGCCTCTTCTCTTACGAGGCATTTTGCAAGTCCAACTCGTTTCCTGGTCTATAAGCCAGAGGTTGTTTCATTCCTTCTGCTTCTAACAAGGCGCTGACTGTTGGTTTGGAGAGGCTGGACAATGAGCTCATAGATTTTTGTGTACCCACAAGCTACGTAATGGCATGGTGCAGATGATGGAGCCCAAAGGCCTTGCTGACCCAGCACATGAATCCCTTCATGTTGGACATGATAGTCAGAATTGTTTTGCATTTTGGCCTTCCCTTTGTAAAATGCATTGGTTGCTTCTCTGCACAGCAAGCGTGAATTTGAGAGGTAGTTTTGCTCTTTCTGAGCTTTCTTTTAATTGTCTGTTCCTCCACTTCNAAAAAAAAAAAAGCTATGCGGAGTTTTAAGGTCAGTTTTAAAATGTATTTCCTCACTTTTTTAACAGTGAGGAAATACATTTTAAAACTGACCTTAAGAAAAGGAGATGGCATTTGTAGACCTTAAAACTCCGCATAGCTTTTTTTTTTTTTCCTTTTCAATTTTGTGCATGGGTTTTAAGCCGAGGGAGAGGCTACTGAAACCAGTGGGTTGTGTTGCAGCTGTGCTACATCATCTTCCATTGATTTCTTACTGTTCTCCACCTCTGGCCCTTGGAAGGTAGTGAAGGTCAGGAGGTCCTTTTCAATTTTGTGCATGGGTTTTAAGCCGAGGGAGAGGCTACTGAAACCAGTGGGTTGTGTTGCAGCTGTGCTACATCATCTTCCATTGATTTCTTACTGTTCTCCACCTCTGGCCCTTGGAAGGTAGTGAAGGGCAGGAGGACAGGTGGGGTTTTTGGTATTTGCGGCCTTGAGTTATTTGTGTTGCAAGGTCAGTTTGAAAATGTATTTCCTCACTTTTTTAACAGTGAGGAAATACATTTTAAAACTGACCTTGGATTATTTAGTGTGCCTTTGTATCTCCTTCCTACAAAT
This sequence comes from Odontophorus gujanensis, assembly GCA_013399175.1. NCBI lineage: Eukaryota > Metazoa > Chordata > Aves > Galliformes > Odontophoridae > Odontophorus > Odontophorus gujanensis. Next base: position 16,018 of record VXAB01004029.1, on the reverse strand, counting down.
ACAACCCACTGGTTTCAGTAGCCTCTCCCTCGGCTTAAAACCCACGCACAAAATTGAAAAGGAAAAAAAAAAAAAGCTATGCGGAGTTTTAAGGTCAGTTTTAAAATGTATTTCCTCACTTTTTTAACAGTGAGGAAATACATTTTAAAACTGACCTTGCAACACAAATAACTCAAGTCCGCAAATACCAAAAACTCCACCTGTCCTCCTGACCTTCACTACCTTCCAAGGGCCCACCAGGCAGCAGGGCATGGCGTGAGGGAACCCATCAGTTGTAGCAAATATTGTTCACAGCAGGAGCTAAAAGACCACAGTCCCTTCTAGGGGATGTCCTGTCGCTTGCTGCTTCTAATCTGGTGAAAATATTTCCCTTAGTCTCTCCTGAAAGAGGTGGAGAACAGTAAGAAATCAATGGAAGATGAGCTCCAGAGGCTGAACCAGGTGAGCGAGGAGCTGGCTCGTTGGATGTGGCATGCAATGTTTATTTCATTTTTTTCCTATTTTATTCTTTTTTTAACATAAGCACCCTCAGGTTGTCCCTGACCCAGAAAAGGGATGCAGTGCATTCACATTGCTTCTTGCTGCTTCCAGAAAGCCCTGGGCTTCCTCTCGGAGAACCGGACGCTGCACAGCAAGCTGCAGATGGCTGAGGTGGTGCAGAGACAGGCACACAGCGCAGAGCAGGACTACGAGGAAGTGATCCACTTGCTGGAAGCTGA
>VXAB01004029.1:2089-15080 GCA_013399175.1 Odontophorus gujanensis | reverse complement strand
AAAAAAAAAAAAAGCTATGCGGAGTTTTAAGGTCAGTTTTAAAATGTATTTCCTCACTTTTTTAACAGTGAGGAAATACATTTTAAAACTGACCTTGCAACACAAATAACTCAAGTCCGCAAATACCAAAAACTCCACCTGTCCTCCTGACCTTCACTACCTTCCAAGGGCCCACCAGGCAGCAGGGCATGGCGTGAGGGAACCCATCAGTTGTAGCAAATATTGTTCACAGCAGGAGCTAAAAGACCACAGTCCCTTCTAGGGGATGTCCTGTCGCTTGCTGCTTCTAATCTGGTGAAAATATTTCCCTTAGTCTCTCCTGAAAGAGGTGGAGAACAGTAAGAAATCAATGGAAGATGAGCTCCAGAGGCTGAACCAGGTGAGCGAGGAGCTGGCTCGTTGGATGTGGCATGCAATGTTTATTTCATTTTTTTCCTATTTTATTCTTTTTTTAACATAAGCACCCTCAGGTTGTCCCTGACCCAGAAAAGGGATGCAGTGCATTCACATTGCTTCTTGCTGCTTCCAGAAAGCCCTGGGCTTCCTCTCGGAGAACCGGACGCTGCACAGCAAGCTGCAGATGGCTGAGGTGGTGCAGAGACAGGCACACAGCGCAGAGCAGGACTACGAGGAAGTGATCCACTTGCTGGAAGCTGAAATTGCAGAACTGAAGATGCAGCTGGCAGGGAAGAAAGCAAAACACGTCGCTGAGATAGAGGTAATGCAACTCCTGAGCCTGTGAATACAGATGCACGCAGACAGGACAAAACAGCCCTCCTGATCCTTCTCTGGAGTTTCCACCCCCTTCTTCTTACACAGAGGGAAATCACAGTAGTATATACATTACTTGCTGTATACTACAAGGCCAACATGGTCTTTGGGTGTACACTATTATTTGTACAGTTCCCACTGTCCATTCAAAGAGGACTGTGGCTTTCTGTTTATAGAACGTGCCATAAGCTGGTGTTTCCAAAAGCTGGGGTTGGAGTGTCCTCATCACCTTTCTCTCCCGGACAGGAGGACATCCTGGAGCTGAAAAGACAGTTGTCCCTGGCTGACGGCCAGTTACGGAAATCCGAAGTCTCACGGAAGCGCCTGGAGATCTGCAATAGGAAGCTGCTCCTGTTTGTGCAGGTGATGTGCTGGTGGCATCACTGTGGCCTCTTCTCTTACGAGGCATTTTGCAAGTCCAACTCGTTTCCTGGTCTATAAGCCAGAGGTTGTTTCATTCCTTCTGCTTCTAACAAGGCGCTGCCTGTTTGTTTGGAGAGGCTGGACAACGAGCTCATAGATTTTTGTGTACCCACAAGCTACGTAATGGCATGGTGCAGATGATGGAGCCCAAAGGCCTTGCTGACCCAGCACATGAATCCCTTCATGTTGGACATGATAGTCAGAATTGTTTTGCATTTTGGCCTTCCCTTTGTAAAATGCATTGGTTGCTTCTCTGCACAGCAAGCGTGAATTTGAGAGGTAGTTTTGCTCTTTCTGAGCTTTCTTTTAATTGTCTGTTCCTCCACTTCATTGCCTGTGTTGGGAATACAGGCTTGTGGAGCTAGTAAACCAACCAACATGGGAAGCATTAGGACTCTGAATGCTACAGCTAGCAATAACTTATCCCAGAGCTCTTGAAATCAACAGCAAACAGTTGAGAGAAAGGAAGCTTAGGTGCTCTGTTCCCTTTTTCAAAGAAAGGAGGATTTAAACACCTCTGGATGTGCAGCACCAGGTGCTGGGGTGAGTGCAGTTTGAGGCTGGATTTTGCAAGTATGTTTGGCTTGGCCTCAGGGACAAACATTACAGGATTTTGTCTACCAGGGCAAAATGTCTTCTTGTTATGCATCTCTCAGTAGTATATGAGCATTCACTAACCACAGGGAGAAATTACACGTGTAGGTACCATTCAGAAAACAGGGATTGTTTGGCAGCAGTGGTCATAGGCTTGCTGAAATGTACCTGCCAAACTACTCTTTGAAAGAGTATTTTTATGTTGAGTTCGGTATACTTTATTTGTTGGCATTAAAATGCATAATTTAGAAGTGTCTGTATATTTGCATAGGCTGTGAATGTTGCCTGTGCTGCAAAAGGCCTTGAGATATTTGCTTCAAGGGCAATGAATAAGCAGAAGCTGATTACTGTCATATTAAATCTGATCAGCAGCAAAAGCCCATGGGGTTTGTTCTCAGGAATTATTCGTTCCTGTGAGTCTGAAACCTTCTGTTATTTTTGTTTTGCTTTCGTTTTATGACAGAACGTTCACAAGGTCCTGAGCACGCCCAGTCACTTACCAGATGAGAAAAGGTAGGAGATGGCTTCTGGGAGCTGCAAACAGGAACGTTTCATTTTCTGACCTTTCTCAGGGGAAGGTGATTCAAGCAGAACTTAACCTATCCTGTCACTTTGGGAAGGAAACCGTTGGGAAAAGATGCTCTGGGGGCTGCAGAGCAGTTGGTACTTTGGGGGGCAGCTGGCCTCTGTTTTTTGGGGAAATGAGCAGGTGAAGCACTCCTGTGGATGAGCTGCTCCTGTTAGCAGAGCCCCTAAGCAAGTTGTTAGAAAGAAGCAGAGTCGTGACCCAACTGCTTTTCCTAATATAAATCACGTTTTGATTTTAGGACCCTGTATTCTCTATCAGTAGTTATGGAAAACTGATAGAATGAGTGGAAACAAAGAACAAGCACGACTCTTAACTTCATGAATGGTTACAGAAGGGAAGGTCAGGCTCCTGGGCTCCCCTAACCCTCAGAGAAAATGTATCAGGATTCTATTGTGAGAACTCTGGTAGTGTTTTGCTTTCTTTTGTTTTAAATTGATCCACCTGATGACAGGTCACAGTCCTGTTGGTAAATGACAGCCTTTTAAAGACAGCTGACTTTTAAGAGTGATGTTCAGGGAAAACAATTCTTTAAAATGGTGAGGTTTTCAAGATGGGTATTTCTATGGTGATGAAGGAAAAAGAAGGGTTTGAGGAATTCTTAAAAAAAAAAAAAAGGAAATTCTAAAGAAAGTACTTTATATACTATAATATACTATTAAAGTATATCTTAAATCTCTACCTGTAACAGTACAAGTATATCTGAAATGCTGAGAGTTCAAGGGGCAATCCCCTCTGAATGCTCAGAAGTTACATAGAGTATCCTTCAGAAGAAGCTGGCCAGGATTTTCAGTGATTCAACTTCTATGATAGAAGTATTGACGGCACTTTCCGTATTTGTAAGAGTCAACAGTGAAACAGAAGAGGATAAAACAGACGAAGTCTCAGATACATCTCTTCCATCTTCAGATCTTGTTGACCTTTTGCTATCAGAAGCTAAAGAGCTGCTAGCGCCAATGCTCTCCAACAAGGATGGTAAGCACTAAGCTGGCTGGAGAAACCTGAATCCAAGCAAGCCTCAAGGATGCTAATTGTTAGCCTTATTCACGCTTTCCACAACCTTCTGTACTTGTTTGCTGTACCAGCTAAGTCCCCCATGAGCGTTCCCAATTCTCTCATGCTAACTAAGATATAATTGCCCTCTGTGTACCCGTATGACTCGTAGTTGGATCTGACAATCAGACTTGAGGTCTAAAGAGTCAAAGGGTGTGGCTTATGCCCAGGACCAGAGGAAAGTACTTGTCCTGAGAAGAAACTAGGAGTAAGGAGGACGGTTTCATAGAATTGTAGTAATGCTATGAGAGGAACTAACTGAGATCAGCAGTCAAATCTCCTGTTTCAGGGAAGACCAACACACTAGGCCAGATCTGCAGTGCTTTCAGCCAACTGCATTTTGAAAGCCTTCAGAAATGGAGATCTGCATCCTCTCTGGATAATGTCTTCCTGAGCTGCATTATGCTCCACGTAGAAAAAGATTTTCCTAATGTCTAGTCTGAACTCCCCAAGGTGCAATCCCCAGCTGTTGCCCCCAGTTATATTGTCTGCCACTGCCAGCAAGAGTTTGGCTTCGATGACTTTGTAATTACCCTTGAAGTAGGAGTGAGTGCTGTGGGATTGCTTTTCAGCATCCCTTTTGCCAAGCTAAATAAGTTCAGCTCTCTCAGCCCTCCTCGAGCTTCCCTAGCAGGTTATGAGCCCCAGGGCTGCCTTTGCTGAACTTCATCCAGCTTCTCAGCAGCTTTGAACTGGGAACCCAAACCTTCATTCACCATCCTGGCNAGATCTTGTTGACCTTTTGCTATCAGAAGCTAAAGAGCTGCTAGCGCCAATGCTCTCCAACAAGGATGGTAAGCACTAAGCTGGCTGGAGAAACCTGAATCCAAGCAAGCCTCAAGGATGCTAATTGTTAGCCTTATTCACGCTTTCCACAACCTTCTGTACTTGTTTGCTGTACCAGCTAAGTCCCCCATGAGCGTTCCCAATTCTCTCATGCTAACTAAGATATAATTGCCCTCTGTGTACCCGTATGACTCGTAGTTGGATCTGACAATCAGACTTGAGGTCTAAAGAGTCAAAGGGTGTGGCTTATGCCCAGGACCAGAGGAAAGTACTTGTCCTGAGAAGAAACTAGGAGTAAGGAGGACGGTTTCATAGAATTGTAGTAATGCTATGAGAGGAACTAACTGAGATCAGCAGTCAAATCTCCTGTTTCAGGGAAGACCAACACACTAGGCCAGATCTGCAGTGCTTTCAGCCAACTGCATTTTGAAAGCCTTCAGAAATGGAGATCTGCATCCTCTCTGGATAATGTCTTCCTGAGCTGCATTATGCTCCACGTAGAAAAAGATTTTCCTAATGTCTAGTCTGAACTCCCCAAGGTGCAATCCCCAGCTGTTGCCCCCAGTTATATTGTCTGCCACTGCCAGCAAGAGTTTGGCTTCGATGACTTTGTAATTACCCTTGAAGTAGGAGTGAGTGCTGTGGGATTGCTTTTCAGCATCCCTTTTGCCAAGCTAAATAAGTTCAGCTCTCTCAGCCCTCCTCGAGCTTCCCTAGCAGGTTATGAGCCCCAGGGCTGCCTTTGCTGAACTTCATCCAGCTTCTCAGCAGCTTTGAACTGGGAACCCAAACCTTCATTCACCATCCTGGCATGAGTGCAGCAATGCTGGGCAAAGAGTAATCTCCCTGTTTCCTTGGCATACAAGTCTGGCAGATCAGGCTCCCTTCCACTTTCATGGCTGCAGAAGGGAGAAAATCAGGCACCAAGCATTTGAATTAATTTTTCAGCCTGGGTTTCTCAGCTTATTCTTCGAACCATAGATGCTTCTTAGCAGCAGCTATTTGACCCTAATTGGCTCTTTCAATGTGAAAGAAGTATCATGATCAGGTGAGCATACAGCCCAAATGGGTGTCTGCTCTTTACACATTGATACTGTTGACCAACTGGACGCACTTTGGTGGCCTTTCCTGCACTGCACTCCAGCACTGCCTCTTCTCAGAGCACGAGATACAAGGATGGTAGCCTTTGAGAAGCACTCCTAACAGATGAGCATGTCAGAGTGCCTGCATCGTTTATGTGTGTGTTATTGTAACATAGCAGTGCTGCTTGCATTGGGCATCTTTTCTAACCCTGCACTTATTCTTGGTTTTACATTTGCAGCTTCACCGTGTGACAGGGATCAGTGCCTGCCTGCTGAAGGGCTCCCAAACTACAAGGAGTAGGTGCCAAAACTGTCTTGCTCTGTAAATTTTGCATATAAAAACTCCTATTTTTTCAATTTTTTTCCTTGACAACTTCGAACCAGATAATCTGGTAGAGACCTTCATATGGTCATGTGAGAGAAGGAAGTCCTCTCCTAGACAGCAAGAGCCTTCCCACCCAGCACAGTGAAGTATAGGGTGAATTCCTGGATTTTTTTTAATTTTCTTTTCTATAATGTGCTTTTTTCTTCAGGCCATTTGGGAAATCATGGTCCCATGGCTTACCTAACCGGCACTTTTTAGACCACTATGAGTGCTGAGCATGGGAAAAATCCTCACTGAATGTGTTAAACTGTTATGGAATTACAATGCACTGAAGTTCCAGCCAGGGACTGTAAGATATGTATGGCTCTGTTTGGATCTTCAGTGTTCTAAGAGTTTCCCTGAAAACTCTTAAGTGAATTATGTCTAACAGAGAAGCCACTTTCTGAAGATATCTGCTGAAAGGGCATGTTTTTGAGACTTGAATGTCTGTGACAACCGTATTAACTGATCACCTTTAGGGAACTGTGGAATCTACCAGCACAGAGGCAGTTAGGTACAATGCAGACATTTGCAATCTGTGATTTCGAGGTTATGAAAGTCATTTTCAGACAAAACTGATAGCCAGCACAATCATAGAATCACAGAATCACCAACATTGGAAAAGACCTACAAGATCATCCAGTCCCACCACCCACGTATCACCAATAGTTCTCTCTAAACCATGTCCCTCAACACTATGCCTAAACATTCCTCAATCACCTCCAGGTCAGTGACTCCACCACCTCCCTGGGCAAATCAATCAGTCACGTGAGATCCATGGCCTCTTCTTTTGTCTGCTCAACGGCAAGTCACAGAACCATTAATGCTGGAAAAGACCTCTGAGATGGTGAAGTCCAACCCACACCAACACGCCCACTTGGTGCCACTTCCCCATGGTTCTTGAACACCTCAAGGGATGGTGACCCCACCACCTCCCTGGGCAGCCTGTGCCAATGCCCCACCACTCTTTCTGAGAACAATTATTTCCTAATGTCCAACCTGAATCTCTCCTCACACAGCTTAGGGCCACCACCTCTCACCCTAAAGTCTTCATGTTATCTTATCTATCCTTTTCCCACATTACAAAAACCACTTTTTTGTTTCAGCCATCTCCATCAGAAGACCACGTGGCCCCCTCCTTCAAGCCAGAACAAGGGTGACCATCCACAGTCCCCGAGCCCAACCAAGGAGCTGCCTGCAAAGCCGACATAAATCTCCCTTGAGCAACTCGTGCTCAGATCTGCGACCACTCGTAATGCAGCTGCTGTGCTGGGAGATGGCAAGGACACACAGTGGGAGCTTCAGCTTCCAGGCATCCCAGAAAGAGAAATAATCTTTCTAATGTGAGGGTGATTCTTCCTGACTGCTACCCAAGATTTTTTCAGCAACCTCCCCTGCGCGTCTACCTCTGAGCTATCATACAAGGCTATCTGTTCTTGGTTTTGCAGCTTTATAGGAAAACTATTCTCAAGAGGTTACACAGGCCTGGATTTCACTGGCAGCCTTTTAGAGCTTGGATCCTGGGTAGTAAGAGGAGCATGGACTTACTCAAGGGACTCAGATTCCTTTTGGTATTTCATATGAAAAACCAAAGCACACTTAGTGGCTGTCATCAAAGCAGCATAATCTGTAGCGTGCTAGCTGTCTTGGGATAGGTACTTCTCTTTCTATTCTTTTTGTATAGCTTATCCCAGCTGCAATGCTTGAAACAAAAGCAGCATCCCAGCAAGCTGCTGGAGATGTTGACGTGTGCCCGGTGCCCACATGCTGCTGAGCACTGAGTGCTCCCTGCAGCGCCCGGACATAGCAAACACACCTCAGTTATGGCCTGCAGTATCACCTGGGAGCTACATATGTGTGCTGCAAGCTTGTACCCGGTTAGCAATGGACATGGTAGAGGTCTGAGGTGAACATGAGGTCTGGCAAATAAAATGAACACGCTGCTCACCAGGTGCTGGCTTTCTGAGCTGGGTTATGCTTGCTGTCACTGTCCGGTGTATCTGGGATGAATATCTCACTCCGCTCTATTTTTAACTCCCTCTTATTCCAGCAGCTCACAGCAAGATACTTACAGAAGCGGCAGGAAAATGGGATGCATTCTAGCAGTTACACAAAGTTACAATTACTTTAGCTTTTCTTTGTGTGGTTTCAGGGCACCCTTTAAAGCTTACAGTCGTATGGGAACTGTTGAATCATGGCCTGAACCACTGATTGATCACCTGAGATGAGCACTGAGTCAGCTGTGGGAGCACAGGTGAAGGCAATGCACCTGTGTGACCAGAAGGGGTGGAGTCTGGCTCCCCCTCTCCCAGACCCCAGTTAAGGGCTGACCACCACTGGGGAAGGATCTCTTTCTGGAAATTGCTCTTTTGAAGTTTCTTACTGCGAGCCTGGGATGCAGGTGATCATTTTCCTTTTTTTTAATTGTCTCTTTCTATCACAATAATCTTTCTAATTATACTACATGTAAAATATCTTGACTACAGTACGATTTGGCATTATTCATTCTGTTAATCATACACAGTACAGGTCTGGGAAAAATCATAATGTTAACTAATACCTAATATTAGTATATTATGTAATATATACCAAAGATACCACTGCACTGCTGTAACAATTAATTGCATGGTGGAATTTCTCAGATAAATAACCAGTCTGAAAATTCAATTGAATTTAATTTTGTAGCTTGTGACTTGTTACTTTTTTTTTTTTTGAATGCAGCTCTCAGAATGTAAATGAAAGGACTTCTTTTAAAAAGGAGCATTGTTCTTCTGACCATTCACAAGAATACTCCCAGGGAGGAGATGCCTTTAAACAGTATCTACCTTTTTGGGATAGGCTGTAGTTAACAGCTTGCTCCTGAGTGCTTCTGTTTCAGGACCAGTTACTGCTGTTACTTGTGGGTTCAGCCCTGTGGCTTGGTTCCCATCTCATGTTGTATAGGCAGGGAAAAGCTGCAACAGGATGTGAACAGAGCCAAATCCAGACTCGCCAGTTTGATCTGCCCTGTGTCTGGGAAAGCATCTCCAATCCCTGTGGGGCTTGAGTGGCAGATCCCAATCTGCTGGTAGTAGCATGTCTTCAGAAGTGTTTGGCTGGAGGCTCTATTCACGGGCAATGTCTCCATCATTGTCTCCACACACCTGACAGAGCTCAGTGCCGATGCAGGTTTGGGAAGGAGCAGGACTTCAGCTGTGCTGTGCTGTCACATACACCCACTGGCACCTGAGACTTAATAGGAAAGGGGCGAGTTATGAAATGCAAAAGAGCCAACAGGAAAACAGAAGAGGATAAAACAAACGCAGTCCCAGATACATCTCTTCCATCTTCACATCTTGCTGACCTTGTTATTTTGTCCTAGACATAGTCCTGTGGAAGTCAACATGCTACCAATGTCAGTACAGATGGGATTGTCTCAAAGTATGAACACTGAAGTGAGGGCTGGAGCAGAACAGACCAGCAAGAACAATCCTGTCCCAGAAGGGATCAGTTTTCTGCTCTGAAAGAGAATGCACTCAATGCTCCTTCCAAAGCTAAGTGATAGGCATTTTAATGTCCTGAAAAAGAGATTATGTATCAAATATTTGCAGTGGGTCATGGCCTGGCAGAGGTAAGCCTGCCCAAGCCCAAACACACTGCAGCTGATGCTCACACGTGACATAGATTGGAAACAGTGAGATTCTGACTCAGGGCTGCTGAATTTGTGTGTGCTGAGCTGTATGCCTTCAAAAGAGCAGGGAAGTTATTACCCTTTCATAAAGCCCACATGATCCTGTGCCCCCAGCTCCCTGGCATCCTCTTTGGAAAAGAAACCATGCAGGTTCCTATCAGGCAGCAGGTCCTGCTGTCAAGCATTGTATGCTTTCCAAAGCAGCTGTGTTACTCACCTGCTTTCCATTATTTTCCTTGAACTCACCACATTCCACGTGCCGTTGCTTCAAGCACAGAAAACTTTCCATTTTCCTATTAATAGCGTTGTTGCTAACTGCCACCTTTTCAGAGAAATGCTGAGAGCAAAACACAATTGGAGATGTGCTCCTGGAGGTGATGTTGATTCCAGTGACCCAGAATAACAAACCTGTGCCGTGTTTTACTCCTAGACAAGCGGGATCAGGCAGAGCTTAGCAAGTCGCAGGGTGACATCTCCTTGCGAGGGGTGAGAAGGGAAATGGTAAAGGAGCAAAGCACAGCAAGAGAAGTCACAGAACGTGTCGTTTCAACAGGATGCATTTTATTTACACAAGGCTTCTCTGGTACTCTTAGAAAGCTGGATTCTGTCTTCATTTGTAGTATTATAGCTTTCCTGTAAGGTTCTGGAGATCTGCTGCTGTCACAACATGCTGTGTGTGTGTAAGAGAGCACCAGTATGGCCACATAGCAAGGAGAGGGAAAGTTCTTTGGCTAAAAATGAGTCCTGCAGATCATACTGGGTATGGGCCACTGGGGAAAATGAAAGCAGTTCCTGTACATGCACTTAACAGGCTGTGTTTGACACACTGCTTATGTATAAACTCACAAAGATGTAATTAAAGCAGGGTCAGTGGTTGGCCTAGCAGCTTTGGGGGTCAAATATCCCTGACCTGATGGCTTTATTTTGTGCTTTTCTTACACAAAGCAGTAGTTCAGTTCTCACTGTCAGTGGGTCAGAGCCTGGGATCCCTTGTTCCCTAATGAAATAAAACAAACCTAGGTACGGCTGCCTAAATTTAACAGCTGCAGAGCAAGGGGAGGTTGGGCAGACAGCCACCTCGGCATTATCTTGAAAGGTGAGTGTAGCAGAGAGCCATTAGTACACTATTTATCTGCAGTCTGATGGGTAAGGTAATCGAATCTGCTGTAAGATGTGCCGGACTAGAGCTCATTAGATCTCCTGTTTCATCTCTGTCAGTGATCTCTGCCACCTCACTGCACGACCTTGGCAGCATATTTCATCTCCCTTTTGCACCTGAAAAAGAGACGTGCAGCATCAGCTGATGCAAGCAGCACAGGGAAGGCAAAGACCCACAGGACATGGGGCCTGCTGGGGAACGTACTGCTGAGCTGTGTTTTCAGTGCAGAAAGCCCCAGGATTTTCACTTCTGCTGACTCTGAAAACAGCAGCCCTGACTTCTGCTTAGTGTTTGTAAAACAGAGCTGGGTTGAGTGCTAGCTGCAAACTGTGGAAGCACATTTTTTCATGAGGAGGGCAGAGCTGAGCACTGCTGGGGAGCCCGGTGTGGCTGCAGAGCCTCCACTTACAGCTCCTCTCAGCAGCAAGGGCTGGACACGAGCCCAGCTCTAGAAAGTGGAAGTGCATTTCCACGCTGCTTTAAATATGGCTCTGAAAACCTGGTGAACTTTGCTGCTGAATTTTTAAAGAGACTCTTCAATGTTTAAACGATGCTGATTTTCCAAGGGTTGTTAAACACGTGTGAAAGACAGCTGGAAAGTGACTTGGTGTGACGATGCAGAAAGAGCTGGGCTGTCTGCGTGCTGGCCGTGATCCTCCTCCTGCACCTAACCTGCAGTGTGAGCCAGCCCCAGCGAGGCTGACCACTGCCACAAACCTTCTTCAGGGGTCAGCTGCTTCTGTAAAGAAGTAAACAGGAATAATGACACCTTGAGCAATCCCTGCAACTGCTTTTCCACACCCAATTCACCTCTCACTTGAATTGCTGCTCTTTTTTTTTTTTTTTTTCCAACGTACTGCCAAAGGTGAAGCAGGAAAGTTGAAAGGAGAAGGGAATGCCTTCGGTAGTGGATGAAATGGAAGCTGGATGGCGTCTGCAGACCAGACATCCTTCCTAGGGGTTGTTCTCATTTCTGACCACAGAGATCAGCAGCACTGGGCTGCTGTGGGCTGAGGACTTCTGAGCAGCTCCCATGAGAAGTACCAAGGGCTGAATGCCAGCCCTTGCAGCAAGCACTCCATCAGTGCGGGTGGGATGGATGGGCTTCAGGGCACTGGGAATGCCTGCAGAGAGCTTCCCCTGGGCTGGAGGAAAGGTATCCTACCACAGCTGCTAAGTTCCAAGGTGACAGGAGACCAATGCATGTCGAAGAGGAACTCTAGTCAGGGCTGCCCAGCAGAGGAAGGGATGAGAAGTTACTTTCAGAGATATTGACCTGTTTTTTAAAACTAGAACAGGGTAAGGGTACTACTATTGAGCACCAAGTTGGAATGGGTGCAAAAGGGCAGAAACAGACCTTTTGTTTCCTGCTCCCTTTAAGGAAATGTAGCATTAATAGAGGTGGGAGAGCAATACCGTTCCTCTGAAAATGTTACGTCCTGAATAGGAAAGGAGAGCATAAAGTAAAGGCAGATGCAGGGCTTGGATGACTTGGTGTCAGTGCCCAGCCATTCAGTGCAGCCTGTAGGAGATGCTGGCTGCTCTGGCTGTGCAGGCTGTGCCTTTCCCAGAGTTTTGCCATTGGAGGGCTCTGTGCATTCTTTGTTTACGGAGCAATGGCAGGCTGGCCTGCTTGGTTTGAGGCAGCAGAACATTTCAGGAAACATTACTGATCAGAAATAGGACCGCAGCTTCCCGAAATGCCTGTCCAGAAAAGGAGATGCTCTATGGCTAGAAGTGATAAGGAGGCAGGAGAAGAAACACGATCTTGCAAAGTATCAGCTGGTCCCCTGGGAGATCACGAAAGGAGATTTTTGAAGGTGTAAAACATTGCCGGGCTGATCTCCCACGTCCCCTCCTCACCTCCCCTTGGTGTCCCGTGCTCCTGCCCCAGGGTAGCTGTCACTGCCACCGGTGTGGGCAGCTCCTCCTTGGGGTACAGCCCCATTCAAACCTGAGAGCGGTGTCCCAACGCCCTGTGAGCTATCAGCCCCTCCCATCCCACGGCCTTACGTCCTCTTGGCGTGGCGGCCCCCAACCCGCACCCGCTGCGGGGCGACCCGTGCCCTCAGCACTCTCGGGAGCTCAGGGCAGGCACAGACTCCCTGAGTTACATCTTCTCAAAGAGCACAAAGGAAACAAGCCGCGGAGAATGGGACCCGAGATGATCACGCTTTAACTCAAGAGACAGCAACCTGAGCAGGACGAGAGCATCCCTGAGCCGTGACACATCCTCCGGCACAACACCGCGGAGGTGAGTCGGGGGTCGGCTGCCGCCCGCGCACCCCCTCCTTCAGGGTCCTGAAGCCCTTAACCCTTCCAGGACCTTCGAGCCAGGCGACGGAAAGCTCCGTTAAAAGCGGGGCGCGGCTCCGGGGCAGCTCAGCTCCCGGTGCTCGGCTCCTCCGGGGCGGGGATTGGGGCGGAGCCGGTCCCCGCAGCACAATGGACAGCGCTCTGCGGCGCCGCGTGCGCTGGGGAGGGGCGGGAGCGCGGCGGTTGA
>VXAB01004023.1:13834-24154 GCA_013399175.1 Odontophorus gujanensis | reverse complement strand
TCTTTCTTTCTTTCTTTCACAAAATCTATAACCATATGAAAAATATGAACCAACATATTTACATGGGATTGCAAAGTATTTCTGAAGTTCATAGCAAATTTCAGGCTGTGGAGGGGAGAGCCCATGGGAAAACCTGTTATTTTATGTCCTTCCTGAAGCATAAAATTCAGCAAAGTTCAATAGTGCTGTCAAATGCCAAATAGGCAGGTCGATATGTTAAACAGGAAGTAGTGACACTTCTAAAGAAATAGGCCAAAGCTTACAGCCAGCCTGAGATATAAACTCTAATGATTTCACATCTTCACTCAGTCCATATGTGGAATAGCACTCTGATCAAGTAATGGATGCTGTAGAATTTACAGCTCTCTCTGATTCAAGTGCACGTTTTAATATTACATTTCTTTAACTGTGTTGCAATGCTTGTTATGTCCATTTCATTCTTATTAGAGATGAATGAAATGCTAAAATGCTCTCCGACCCTATGTCAAATATGTGAATAGTCAAGACAGTTACATTCTGGATTTTGAAACCAGATATTACATTACCAGCACTAAACTAGATACTAAGCTTGATATGGAAAATAGAATTATTTTATACAACATTCTTAAATTAATTTGTTCTGGTCCAAACCTGAACTCACGGGAACATCCATGACTGTTAGATTTCTTCTTCTAGAAGGAATTTAATCAGTCTAAAAAGTTGGAAATCTACAACTTAATTGACTACTTAAAGTGAAATGACGTCTGCAAAATATAGGTAAGAATGCTTTTTTTTTTCTTTCTTTCTTCTATTCATCCAAGGCCTATATTTTAATCATATGGTTAGCTGTTCTAGGCAAGCTTTATTTCTCACAATGTTTGTATAGCATAACATTTTGATTTGAAATTAAGATTAGCAAGTGTTCTGAAATTCTGTAACTGCATCTCAAAGTTTCAAGATAGGACAGAAATTGCTTTTATGAGATCAGTTTAAAAGCAGGCGTGACTTGAAATGAACTGTGTCTTGTCGGTAAGTGTTGCCTCTTGTATAACATCTGAAGCTGCTGTTTTTAAGGAAATACAGAATATTTAATTTCTTCTTTTGCATATGATGGAAATCCATTTTTTCAAATCATAATATGCTGCACCAGTGCCTGTCTTAAAAACATACTGTGAGATTGGCTTTACCATTCCAAATAATTGCAACACTAGAATACCTCATAATATACCAGGTGTATAGTGCATTGAAGCAGATTAACAATATAAAAAGATAAATGATATTTTATATTAGCATTATTCTCTAAGCTAACACAATGTTGAACCACTGAGGTAGCATTGTTAGAGAGTTAACAATGTAGATTGCCATTAGATTATTTTCTATGTTAAATCAATCATTAAGTGGTGGTATAATTATTTGCTGTTAGTAAGGCTCCTTTTTTCCCCCTATTGTAATATTTAAAATGTACAAAAGTAATTGCATTTTTTTCCTTAAGGAAAGCAGGACTCCTTAAGATTAGAGTCGATGAGGAAAGATGTGACACTCCTAATCCTTTTGTCATATCAGGAGGAATGCATGAGTAATATTGCATAGCCATGTAATTTATCAGCCTGAGTATTTATGGTCTATAAAGCATGTATTTTTACTTGCATTTGGAAGAGAAGGTTGAGTGGTGGCAGAGTTTCTATCTTCTACCCTTACACTGTTTTAGTTACAATGTGACATTATCTCCAATAATTTCCTCTGCAAAGTTTGTGTCTGCCACGCATGCTAAGAACATGGCAAGATAAAAGATCTTTTTATATTTCATTTTTGGTACAATTTTGGATCTGTAATGACAGTGGTGGTATCAGGAACAAGCACAGAAACATTTTTATGAGGTGAAACACAATAGTTTTCAAGAACAATGACAAGATAGAAGAGGAAGCTGGGACTTGCTAAAAAATTTTGTTCAAAAAAATGGGAATAAAATAACATCTCAAAAAGCAACATAAGGCTAATGTTACTGTCCTCTGCTTTGAAGATACCTGGCAGAGGATGTGCTTTCTAAAAGAAATATAGTACTGCTCTGCAGAGATATGTTGCCTCCCACTGGGAGAAGGCACTGACAACCACCCAGAGATCCACTGCATCTTAAATCTGCTAGATATTATTCTTTTATTTCTAGAGAATATCACAGACTTATCACAGAATTATGGGGGTTGGAATGAACCTATAGAGATCATTGAGTTCAACCTCCCATATGTCAATACTGTCAGAAAACTTGCCCTTTTGTTAGGCAATGCTACCAACTTCAGTAGATACAATGTTGTAAAAAACCATGTTTCAATTTTAAAAGTATTTAAGTGTACTGTAAACTTCATTAAAAGGTAATAGTATACACTGCTCAGATTTTGCTATTGTTTCAGTTTGGATGAATTCTGTGTTAGGGGGGAAAAAAAATGGAAAAACAAATACATTAAATAAAATGGAAGTTTATTCATGAACAAACATTACATCTTTTTTAATTTGGTTCATTTTAACCATGGACATATTTTCTAGGGGATAGTTTAAAAAGTGTGTATCAAGATACTTTCTGTGACATATTAAACACTGAGCTGGGTCTCCAACACCCACATCAAGAGACCTATTAAACTTCTTACAGCCTTTGGTTCTGTTATATAAATATGAAGACTTTCTTCCTTCTACTAAGCATAGATGGTTTCTAGTTACTTTTATGTTTCTGTTTTTAAAACTGACAAATGGATACCAGTAATGATAATTTGTATGCCTGGTACATGTTGATATTTTTGGCACATTTTCTCTAAAGATAAGCAGACGGGAGTTTATTAAATTCTGTAAAACTATATGTTTTAAAGAAGTAGAATCTTAAGACAGCTTGAAAAGGCATGCTGTGCTTGCTTCCTTTTTAACTGATTCAGAACCAAACAGATAACATTTTAGTTACATATTTTGCTAATTGGTTACAGTATCTTTTAGTCCTAGTCAGTAACTTAATGGAACTGTGTCAGATGAGCTTTCTTTTATTTTCTTCATAAACAGATATTAGTCAACTTATTTGCCTCAAATTTAAGTTAAGCAGACAAATTATAATAAAATTTTGGCATACCTTCTTGCATCAGTGAGAGCTGAGTAAATTCACCAAAGACTGACATCCACTTTTAAGTGTCAAGCCCACAACATAATAGTAAAATTTCGGTTGACCCTTTCTCTTTCTACCTATGACTGTATTTATTCATGTTACAAATGCAGCAAAAACTAGAGAATTTCAGTCATATTATTTGAAATATATTTCTGTTTCTGTCACCTTGAGAGCATCAGTGGTCTTCAGAAGGCTTTTCAAGTAATTTTTTTACTTACTTGTAAGTAATTACTTTGTAAGTAATAGGGGAGAAGAACTGGACGGCACAATAAGCACACAATAAGCACACAATAACTATAACTGTCTGAAAAATGGCAGAGCCCATTGCAGTGGTTCCTTGTTTTCACACCTCTGAATGAGTGTTCAGAGTGTTTCATTTGAGGAGTTGTAGTTCACACGGTCATACTTAAGACTATTGAAGATATTTTCAGAGCATCATAGATCCATCTTGTTATCATCGTTAAGTACCACCTTTCTAAAATAAGGTCCATGTGAAGTGAGATGACAGAGAGAGCTGGGACAATCATCAAATACTGGATTAATTAAACAATGCTAGGTGTACAGAAAAGTTGGATCTGGGACCCACACAGAAAAATAAATAATTATCAAAAAATAATCTAGTGGTTTTCCAACCAGATGTCAAGTTAAAAGTGAGAATGACTCTTGTTTTCCAGTTATAGCTTATATAATTTACACAATTTTGAGCAATTAAATTGGTGTCCTGCAACTGAATCTGGACAAGGCATTGATTCTAGAAGTTCAGAGGAAAGAGATGAGGGCAAAATGTAGCATGTTTTCCAAAATAAGAATTTCATATGATTGCGTTTTAGGGGATGACTATTTTGACTATTCTTGAAAAAAAATTCACATTCCTTATTATAGGAACTGAAAGATCCTTGTAGAAAGGGAACTTTTAAGGTTATTCCATCTGTGCAAATTACCTGAGTTCATTCTGTTTTACCTTCTCTACTATAAATCAGCCACAATGATGAATAGTCAATTTGATTTTCTTTGGAAAGACTTTCCATAGCTTCTTTCCTCATTTTCTCTACATAAGGAAAGTCATAGACTGTTTGCATGTGACAAAACAGAACACAACAAAACAAAACAAAAGATTGTATTCAAATCCTCTATATATCTTTTTACAAAATATTACATATATGTTAGTATTTTCTCATTATCATTGAAAATCTTATCATTAGTATTAAGAGATAATTATGTACTGTGAGTAGATGAAACACACGTAATTTGTTGGTGCAATACAGAAAAAGAACAGAATAGTCCTTTATTACAGAATGACGTCACCCAGTCCAGTTCAACTTCTTTAATCATGGCTGCCTAGAGCACATTGCCAAGGGTCATATCCAGGCAGGTTTTGAATATCTCCAGAGAAGAAGCTTCTACAACCTCTTTGGGCAGCCTATTCCAGTGTTCTGTCTCCCCCAAAGTGAAGAAGCTTTTTCTGATGTGCAGATGAAACTACATGTGTTTCAGTTGGAACTCATTGCCTCTAGTTCTGTTGCCACAAACTACAGAAAAGATTCTGGCCCCATCCTATTACCTGCATTTTCACCTGGTAATATGACATTCAGGCAAATGAAAGAAACTAAAACAAAATATGGAATATGGTCTTGTGTTTTCATTAACTTTGCTTTGAAATGAAATGGCAACATTCATTTTATTTCTGAATGCTACTAAGTATAATTAAATATTAACAAGTACAAGTATAATGTTAATATCAGAAAAAGATATGCGTTTCCTTCATGTAATGTAAGCCACTAAAAGTAGTGGTATTGAGACAGAGTCAGGAAAGATAAAATGGGACAGGGAGGCATTCTTCTTATCTTATATTTATAATTCTTTTAGTTGTCAAAGAAGCAACAGAAATGTTCTTATTTTTTTTTTAATAATTTAATTCACTCAACTGACCTATTTTATGTGAAAAGCAGGGAAAACAATCTATCCAATACACATCTGCTGTTTCCTGGTTATGAGTCAGTAACACTAACTCACAGTGCAACAGAGAAAGGACAAATGTTCTCTCTCTTTACTTGATTAGAAGATGTCTCAAAATGCATTATCTGGACAAGCTTTATAATGGACTAATACACTTTATGATCAATTGTAAATTCAATACCTATCAGTATTAACTGTTCAATCTGTTGAACATCATCATTTTAAGCATTTGGTATTAAACAAGACTGGGCACAACAAATAAAATGAATTATGCATGTTCCTTTAAAATACACACTGTAGCTTGAGATTTAGGCTAGATTTTATATCTGTATCTCCCAGTAACTTCTTGGAAGCACTAGAAAATGAATAAATAGATTATATGATGTTCAAATGCTGTGTAACATGTATACAGGTGCAGTTATTCTAGATGAAAATATTCTCAATTCAGAGAGATGGGGAAAATTTTTTAACCATTTATAAAGTGTTTTGTTTGACTTCAAGCAACCGGAGAACAACTTGGAAAGTGGTTTTCTATAATTCTATGATTCTATGGTCTGAGTGTGTTAATCCTGTTGAGTCAGAGCTGCTGTGAAGTCCTAATACTGAGAGAGCACAGAAAATACTACCAATCCAAACTGTAGTGACTAATTCTGTTTCACTTCCTAAAAGTATAGCCTTAAATCCATGCAAACAGCTGTTAATCTGCACTAGAGATCCTTGCTCTCTCTAAAGGATGAATTTAACTTTGAAACACATCTCATCCTGTCTCACTGTTATCTCTTTGGACCTGAGATTCAGAATTTCTATATGCCCCAGTTGCATGAAATCTAGTAATCACCCACTGAAATGCTGCTTGTGAATGTAGAAAATTTTCAATGCTTTTTTGGCAGTCCTGGTTATTGCATATGTAAGTAAATAATGTAACAACACTCTTGCACTTTGGAGAATCAGTCACTGAAGATTTCGGAATAAGAACAAATTTCCTACAGGCCTCCTCTAGTGGATAAATGTGCTTATCACATTTTTAAGCTCATATGTGTTGACTTTACACACCAGAAAACGTAATCTTTTCAAAATACTAAAAGCTTTTTACACATACATATAGACGCACAGTTATAAGGTTATAAATATACAAAACAATTAAGTCATCTTTATTTATCTGTAAGAATAACAGTGAAAAAGACACTGAAAGATCAGTTGAAATCTGCCCCAGTGTGTGCCTCTTGTAAAGTGACATTTCCACCTTGATTTCTTTTCCTTTGATTGGATTGTTAAGACAGACTTGTGGGTACTGGAAGAGATTGATTTGCTGATATTTACAATGCTCAGAATATGTAAGTGAACCACAAACAGGCAAACAAATAAATAAAACTATCTTTTATCATTACAAATCATTTATTCTATTCCTCAAATCTAAAAGAAGGTCTAAACAATAAATAAAAATAATAAAGCCATTATTACTAACAAAATAAGTAGAAATTGCATCCTTTTCCACCAGTGTGGATGCACTGAAGCCTCTTAAAAAGGGGAGAAAAAAAGATTTTGGTCTAATATGATGTGTCATTCTTTTTCTTATTTCATTCCTTCTAGAGTAAGAGAAGCAGAGGTCTTGATTTCTCTCCCAACTAGGTGATGCTGGTGCCCACTTTTAATGTCTAGTTGAAGTGCACTGGGTTTAAGAAACCAGCCTTTACTGAAAGTCATCCACTGCAGCTATGATCCATTGTGCTGACAGGAGACAGGGAAATGTGGATGATGGCTGACAGCTCTTTAAGGAGACAGTAAAGCATGAGTCAATTGTCAGAAAAAAATATTCTATTTTTTTACCCCTTGAGTCGTTCATACTTCACAGATCTTGTATCAATGGAAAAGCTTAATATCAACTGCAGAGGAAATACAGCTTTCCAACTAATCCATGTCCCTGAAATATAGCCTTCTTTTTGAGTTTCTTTCTTTTACTTTCACTCACTAAGAGTGAAAATTTGTCCACAGGACTAATGGTACAGTTAGTACTGTGTTTAGTATTAGAAAAATCAAACTAAGTCATTTCCTTTGAACGAATCTATTGTATGAAAGCAATAATCAATAAGATAGTGTCTGAATCTCATACTGATGTACTTTTCATGGGTCAGAAATAAAAAAATAGTTAGAGGTATCTTACTCATTTTTCTAGTTTATTCTTTGGCAATGCAAAGGTTGGTATTCTCCAAACTCCTAGAAGTGATTTAAGAGAGTTTATTAGAATTCTCTCTTTATACCTACTAGATAAAGGTGAGGATCCAGAGGGAGTCTCAGAGTGTGCTTTGGTTGGAGGCAAGGATATCTGGATACATCATAGCTTGTTCTGATATATTTCTCCTTTTTATTGCCCAAAAGAAGAAATCCAAGCACTTCAAGGGTCATTCACATTATCCTAGTGAAGTTATACAAATTAGATGATACAAGAAGTGTCTTAGACTTGTCTATTTCTCTTTACTGAAAGTCAACCTATATACAGTACTTCAGATTTTGAAATCCTCAGGAGCCTGAGTATATTTCAACCTAAGATGTTTCACCAAAGTTTAGTGTTATCTGTGACCTCTCCATCAGTATACTGTATCTTTCACAGAATTATAGAAAGGCCTGAGTTGAAAAGGACCTCAAAGATCACCTAGTTTTGACATCCCTGCCATGGATAGTGTAGCCAGCCACTAGACCAGGCTGCCCAGATCCACATCCAACTTTGCCTTGAATAACTCCAGGGATGGGACATCCACAACCTCTATGGGTAATCTGTTCCAGTGCGTCACCACTCTCTGAGAGAAAGAGAAAAAAATAAGTTCTAGAACTGAGGTCCTACTTCTCAAACTGTATATAAAACAACAAAATCAACATTCAAATTTTTGATCACTATCAACAAAATGAACGTAATTTTATGCGCAATTACAAAACTCTAAAAATTTAATAGTGTATACATACATGGTATTTAATGTTTTAAAATGCAGTTACAACTATATATATAGCCAGTTCTTCTGAGGAACTGTGAAGAGTTGTGCTAGTAGAAGCCTCGAACCATGAGTTCTGTGAGAAGTAACAGTCTCTTGTCTTCAGAAGACCAATAGTGTCTTACTTGTGATGGCATATTTTGCCTTGAAAATGTTTATTACTTCTGTAGTGTGTGGGTACGCATGGGTGTATGTGTGTACAAGTGTGAGTCCTTGAATTACTTTTTATGTTGCACTTCAAGATTTGATGACTCCAAGTGATCCTGCTATTGATTCAATATTAGGGAAACAAAGAGTTATTAAGTGATAACCTGTTGGTGTGTATTTTTGCTCTGTTCATATAAACCAATGGAGCAAGATCAATTTACTCTCCGGTTGAATTGCTTTTCTTGTGGGCACCTAAAGCATACGTTAGAGAGCAGCTTCCAAGAAACAAATTTATTTTCCTGAAATGATGGTCTTTATTGGCAACATCTAGTCCTTTTAATTTTACAGTTGGTTTACCAGTTATTATCTCTGTTTTCATGAAGCATGAGAAAAATTCTCGAACAGTTAAATGTGCTTACCATATAGTTTGTGAATTAGCGGCTCCTTAAAATTGGCAGCAGATGTGGAGTGAAACTGCACTGTCAGTTCTCCTTCCCATTTTTCTCTTTCCTTCCTATGAACCCTGGGAAATCATTTGCCTGGTACAGTTTACCAAGATGCCATCAGTATGTCAGACACAGCACACAGAATGGTATCAAACATCCACTCCTATGCCTGACCCCCTTGTTTGACTGTGACAAATATGAGAATGCTAAAAGCTGGGGAGGCTGTGGAAGGGGAAAGAAGTAAAAACTCTTCCAATGCGTTTTTCACCTATTATGTATTTGACGGAATGTGCCTTTTAAATGACTTGTGCATCTCTTCTCAGGTGTGCTATAGGCAGAATGGTATCAATTGCCAGCAGTGACTAAGTGAGAAGTGACACTCTCTGTCTCTCAGAGGGTTTCTTCAAGTCCAGTTTCGAACCTTTCATTACGCTGCAAGAATCCATTAAGACAGAAACAAGGTTATTCCATGAAATGTTTTTGTGACTAAAGAGGACATCCAGCTCTTTAATCAGTGACAGAACATCTACTCTGACAAGACTGAGTGATACAGAGCGCTTGGCTAACACCTTTGCAACGAAAGGGGAATATAACTTACAAGGACAGACAGTATTCTCATTAAATTGCCATTGGTTGATTCATCAATGCTCCAGTGGAAATAATTATTCTGTATATGTTTGATGTAAATGTCTATGTCAAATGAAAACTCATTTTGTATTTTGCGGATGTCTGATCCATGATAATTTGGCTAATGCCTTTAGGTCATGAGAAAACTGCCTACTCCCTTCAGTTCTGACAGGGGCTGTGCTGAAAATCTGAGTGATGAAGGAAAAAGAAATATACAGCCATTCACACATAGCCACAGACACACATATTTACATACAGACAAACAAACAAAAATTTGCCATTGTAATGTCAGTATAAATCCACATGGATTTAATTTTTCTCATGCAGGTCTCTCAAATTTCGACTAAAACAAACGGAGAGTAATTTCACTGACCTTTGCAAAGTCATCCGAGAATAACTGGCAAACAATTTCTTATCCCAAAAATATCCTTTGCAGCTAGATGCTGCAAGTCACCGTGGAGGAAAATTGTTGTTTTTATATACTTAGATGTGCCAATACAATGCTATATAAATACATATAAGGCTACAGACTGATTTTGGAATGAGCCCTGAGCAAATTGGAAGTTCACACAGTGAACTACTGAAGAAATAGCCCAGAAGTGTTGAAATCTATCTGAGCAGCACTGATTTCATTTCTTCCCGTTTGTTCCTTAGAGAGGAAGGTTATGCTTCATACATGTACCAAATACCTAGCTATCTAATACTAGCTATACTAATAATGGATGAGCAACCAAAAAAACCTGTTCATGTGCTCTCACTGAGAAAGTACTAAGTCATTGATTAACCCCGTTTCAGTACTAAGTGAAAGAGCCCTGGTTTAAAGAGATTAGAGTTGGAGTTGTTAAAACGTTGCCTTCCTCATACGCATACAATCTTAAAAACTAATCTAATCTGTTCTGTGCAAAATGGAGGCTCTTAGTCATTAGATAATTGCTAGAATAATATATCCATGATAACACCTGGTTGAATCTTATTTTATGAGCAGAGCCACTGAAATAAAAAGGAACAATTACTAGATAAGGAAAAAATCAACTCTTCATTA
>VXAB01004013.1:99009-110536 GCA_013399175.1 Odontophorus gujanensis | reverse complement strand
GTGAAGGCTCTTACTAAACGTCTTGATGCACTCATCGAGTGCTGCTTATTAAAGAATCTCAGCTGCATTATAACCGACTCGTCCGATTGCGTTTCGGCTCTGGATGTGCCGAACACGTTCTCGTTTCCCAGCCGGGGTTCCCGGAGCCGAAAAGGGACGTACTGGAGGTTCCCCGCTGCTGCGTGCTGATAAAACAGGGCAAAGCCGCCGCAGCTCCGTGCTGGGGATTCCGGGTTGCCATGCTGACGTAGAGAAGGCTGCGCAGCCTCAGCTCGCCGAGGAGCTGAGAGAGAGGGGGACAGGGGTTTCTGAGATAAATGCACTGAGCAAAGAAAAGGACGGTGTTGTTGCAGCACCTAAGGGTACCAGCCCAAAATCTGCTCCTGGACAGTCCTTGTATGCGTGCCGTGAGGTCACCATGCACAGCCATCCCTGCAGCACGTCACCCAGAGCAAGTGCATCGGGTTGGCACGGTGCATTGGAGACCAGCATCTCCAGGAAGGGAAACACCGAAGGGCAGTCTGTACAGCCAGCCCCACCCTCCTGCCTTCCCCCAAGCTCTTGCCTCTATAACTAATAAGCAGCAGCAGATCATTTTTGCAGCTGCTTTTTGGGTGTCTCCATTCTCATTTTCTCAGCTTTTCACTGTGGGGGATTTAATTTCCTACCGGTGTCAGCCTCTGGAACAAATGAGGAATAGGACATCTCCCAGGAGAGCAGCCTTTGAGGAACACAGAGCTGACCTGTGCCATTGCCCTGGGCTGTGCTGCCCTTGGAAGTGGCACACTGCAACCCCACACCTCACCCTGAGCCCTCTCTGCTCATTGGCATCTCAGTTCCATTGCACCAAACTCAGAATCTGTATTTCCGAATGCCACCTGGCTGCTTTACTGCCTCAGCATCCTTGAATATGAAATGACTTGTCCAGAAGCAAAAGCCACCCTTCACACCACATGCGTGTGCCCAGGTTTCACAAATACATCCTCTGAATTTTTCCCTAAATGGGATGACAGGATGCACAGGTATGCAAAATAAATAAAAACACAAGAATATACACAAGATGCTTTAGTCATCTAATCTGCCTGCCTTACAGAGGAATAAATTGCCACCACCTCCACTAAGAACACAAACAGCAGAGAGCTCTGTGATGAACCTTGCTGTCTCCAAAGGGAGACCTGGCACCTCTGGTGGCATTCACCTCTCTCTAGTGAGAAGAGGAGGAGAGGAGTGTGAGGGTCCCATGGATGAAGGCTGGCAGAAGCTTCACAATCCAACCTATAAAGGGCAGTGGGGCTAAAGACAATGGGATGCTCACCCACTGCAGAGTGGAGTCAGCCAAGGACTGTGCATAGGGAAACTTGTTCTCTGCAAAATAAACCACAGTACGAGGAAAGAAACAATATAAACGTCTGAAATAAATGTCTTATCTCAGCAAAAGCAGGGGTGAGTAAAAGCCTGCAGGGGATTGCCAATGAGATGTTTGGATCAGATCTGTATCTAGCTCTGCTTATATGTCATCAACTATTTGTCTAATGTGGTTTGCTCGGCTGTTAGCTTGTTTTCAGACACGGTCTCACAAAGTGGAGATAACTCAGCCTGTGTAAGGGATCTGACCCACCTCCATTAGACTCCCAGTGACTTCTGGAGATCTGGGATCAAACAGACTTCACAAACATAAAGGAAACAAGGCTGTTGGTCACTCTCCTTGAAAATATCAGCCAATTGCACCCAGTGCCCTTCACAGGAACTGGACAGGGGACCAACACCTCCACACCTGACAGATGCCCATCCCCAAGGACCACTGCTACCACCTGGGTTCAGGCTCTTCAGGTTACACAGGGAGGGCCAGCTCAGCCTTTGAAACAAAGCAGCCTCCCTGCCTCTCTGTTCCAATGCCTTACACCATTTGATCCCATCCAGCAATCCCCTCTTATTTTTTTCATTCATCTGCATAATTTCACAGATCTTGCAAGGACTTGACATCTTTTGAGGTACCTGCTTTTCTGCTAGCCTTTGTTCAGACTGGGAGATCAGCTCTAAAGCTTTCAGAAGACAAAAGACAGAAAGAAAGCTGTGATAAACCTCACCCCATTAGGAGTGCAGGCAGAAAAAACTACCAAAAAGGCTTCATGGAACCACGCGCACGGCTCATGTAATTTAATTTAGTTTTCCCTCATTGCTCCACGCAGACACGCACATATTCTTATTACTGCATTAAATGAGTGACATTAAGTACATGCTCAGAGGCAAGAATCGGTATTTGGTGCAAGCCATTGGCAATATATATATATATAAATTAAAATATCCATGCAGAGAAGAAGCCACTTGTGAGGATGTGCAGTCATGGAGGCTTCACACACAGCCCTCGTCCTCACACATCCAGACTACAAACAGAGACTACAAATTAGCTGAGCTATTTTTGCTACAGACAGAAATGAGAGAATGAACAAAGCTACTGTAGTTACTATTTTAAGGACTCAGGACACCCTCAGATGCCGTAAAGACAGAGGAGGAATATGTGTGTGTGAGCTTGCTTTTAGAGCTCCAACTCTTTGAAGCTCCGTGGTAACAGAAGAGAAATGCTACAGAAACGTTTGTTATGCGTTATAAATACCGTGAGAAAACATGCAACTGTAAATTAGCATATGTAATGTCACACATTCAGCACTGATATCTGCCCTCGATGGCTCAGCCAGGGGTGCTTGGGGAAGGCACTCCTGGCATGGGCACAGTGCTGCTGCATCTACTTCAACCCCATTGGGTTGTCACACACTCTGCTTAGCTCAGACACAGGAAGCCCTTCTTCAACATGAACTCACCTCTGAGGTACCCCAAAAGGGCATTCATGTGCTCAGATAGGAGCTGCAAAAACCTCATCACACTGCCAGTGAAATCCTCAGTTTTGTACTGATTGCTGAGGCCTGTAACTCATCAGAGCTCCAGGAAACAGGTAACACGAGAGTGAAATACAGAACTGCTATTCCTAACCTGATAATCATTGAGACATAGAAAACCACTGGAAAGGCTGAAACCCCAGGAAACAAGCAGGAAAAAAATATCAGAGACTTGCTGCAGTACATTAATTTTACGTCAGTGCAAAGGGAGAAAGAACAATACGTGCAGGTTTCAGGCTGAGCTCAATGGTAGCTCCAACCTGCCCTAGGAGAGCCATGCAGCTCTGCTATGCCTCAGTTTCCCCATGTCCCTCAGCACTACTTTTCCATGCCCATAGCTGTCCCTTGTCCCAGGCTGTGTGATGGACAGCAGTGCACAAAGACCAGCAAAAGCAAAAGGCGTCAGCTCCTGGGGCTTGCTGTGTGGCTCAGAGCAAAAGCCCATTTAATTCTCAAGCCTGTCCCCTGAGGCCAGCACCAGGTACAGAGAGGAAGATACAAGCAAACCGTAGCAGGGAGCAGCACGGTAATTTGCACGCTGGCTCCCTTATTTCCCCTGCGAGCTCCTGCCTGGCATGTCCATCAATGGGAGAACTCAATCAACCCCTGCAGCAGCGTGCTGCCAGTGACACTGCAGGCATCCTTCATTGCTCCTGACACAGTGGCACACACCCTAACACTGTCTTTGCCTTTCTGAAGGCTGAGTCGAGGTTTCCAGGTGCTGTCTCCTCCCTGTGATGCACAGGTTGCTTGGCTGCACTCTCTGCTCATTTCGTTTGCAGCCATGCTGATACACGGTACAAATAAACTTTTAGATTCACATTGCCTGGCCCTGGTCAGCTCAGCTGCTGTCCCACCCCTAAGTGAGGAAAACTCTCTGAGAGGAGATTCCATTGTAACTCCAAATGTTCCACTGTGCAGCAGCTTTCAGACAATAGCACTGCCTGCCCCGTGGGCAGGAAGGCTCTTTGCTTACTGCAGTTCCACAGGGCAATAAATATCAAACCCTCAGTCCTGCCCACTACGTGAATTACGCTGTGCTGCACCACACTCCCACAGCAGGGAAGCACAGAGGGCAAATGCCTCCAGATGTGATTTTTGATTTCCTTTGCTGGGGATAATGTTTTCTTGTTTTAGCAACGTGCGCATTCAAGGCATCCCAGTTCCCATGGCAACTCCCTGCTTCCATTTAGATGTCATTTCTCATCCCATCCCGTCAGAATTAGACATCTCCTCGCAGAAGTTTTGAAGAAATGTCTTTCTCAAATATCTATTTATTAGAGACAGTGTATGCCAGTGTTCTTTACTGACATGTTTTTTGGCGATTTGCAGTCTACAGAGGAGAGAGCTGTCTCCAGAATATGTTGGCTGCCACACTGCCTTTTCTCTGCCTGTTTTCAGCTAAGACTCTTTCTTTTTCCTTGCCACATAAATACCCAGAACCTGCTTGCTTGTCTCTTTTTTTTTTCCCCCCTCAGTTCCTTGTTCCCATCACTCCCCTATGCCCAGTTCCTTGCTGACACAGGGGTTGCCCGTGAGTTCTGCAAACACACTGAAGGAATCCAGTACTGGGCAGGGGCTGAGCCAGGCTCAGTCCCACACAGTTCCCCTGTACCCATCTGTCTTAGGCTGCTCCAGCTCTGCTGCACCACAGGGGAAGGGATTGGGGATAGGAGTGGGGTTGATGCTCTTCCCTGGGTACCACAGTCAGCGACCCCTGCTTGCACCACATCCAGCACCTCCCACCGGCACACAGCACAGAGGCAGTGCTGGTCCTGGAGGGCATCCTTAGGCAGAAAACCACATCAGAGCACCCTAAGAGAGCTGTAACATCGCAGCTTCAAATTGCCTGCCACCAGGAGACAAATCCAGGCAGGCAAATCGCTGGGAGCCACAAGGATCCAGCTGATGGAGCTAATCCCAAGCATGTTTAAATGCAAAAGCCCAGGGAGCCTCACTCAGACCCTATGCGACCACTGAAGCTCACTGCTCTGCTCCATTCTTGTGAGCAGGACTGTGTGAAAAGCACAAAACAAGGCAGAGAATAAGGAGCAGGTTCCACTGGCCCCCTGAAGCTTCTACTCATCCAGACATCACACAGATCAACCTTACAGCTGTCCCACAGAGAAGTCGCTCCATGTTTTCTTAGCCCAGCCTCCAGCAGGGACACGCAGCCCAGGGGACACTTTTTGCTGACTCCAGGCTTCTCATTAATTGTGCCATCCCACCAGCCATTAATCAAACGTCTTCCACTGGCATTTTTATTGAAAATCAATTTAATAAAGTAGGTGGGAGTCCACATGCTTCCATAACACCAGATAAATATTCATGGAGGCTTGTGCTGCTTTAGCTAAACGAGATTTTTAAAATTAACTGGTGCAATTCCCATGCACCTTAATATCAGCTTGGCTTGCCCTTGTTCGGGGCGCTCAGTGGCATACCAAGGAAGAGTGCCTTGCTATCAGGCCAACACCTTCTGGCAAGGATGCTGTCATTGGAAAGATGAGCCTGCTGGGGTCATTGTGACCTGCTGCAAATCCCCAGAGCCACGGTTGGATTCAAGAGAGTTACCTGGAGTGCAAACCTCATGTTAAGCCACTAACATTACAGCGTGGCCATTTCTACCTCTATGGGTGTGCGTTCTGATTTATGCTTTTCTCTCCTTGTTTAAGCAACTGTTGTGCTCCAAAAGCAAATGAAAGCCATGGGAAATACTTATCCTTATTGAAGAGGGTTAAAAGGCTTCCAGCAACCAAGCTAACACACCCACACAGCGTTTCAAAATGCACAGGGCACAAACACTGGGAGCAGAGCCAAGTGTCAGGCTCACTCCAATGGGACCACCTCCCTACCACAGCAGCACTCACCCCGGGGTAGCCCCTTGCTGCAGGACAGAATTGCCCAAGGCTCCTTCCTGCAGCTCTCCTCCTCAGAGACAGCTATTAGCGTCCAGATGGAAGAAAGTAAAACCTGACACATTGATCAAATTTAGTAGAAAGGCAGGATCCAGACAGCCCTTATCAGTGTGGGACTTTTATGGTGTCTAACAGCTTCATTGTTAACTGGAGCAGCGAGGAGCTGCGGCTTCCAAAAAGCAGCAATGCAGGGCAATTCAGCTGCTGCCACGACTGCTGTCATGTTATCCTAGTGATACCCTTCTCTTGAAAGGCAGTTCTTTGGAAATCAAGTGCATCATCATTTTGCCTCTGCTATTAACGCAAACTGACTTGTTTTCATCGTTACAGCCTCGACCTAATTCCCCGTGCACGCGCTCCCTACAGAGGCTCAGATCTCTGGACAGGATTTGCTTTCTCCGTGCTTTTGACATGAAGGCTGTGACTAGCCCCAGATAGCCTAGGACCGAGAAAAAGGTGCAAAGAGCACTCCCTGCTCTCCCAAGGCAGTGACAACCTTGTTTCCAATGCCCCAGCTCCAGGCTGGAGATGAACACAGCTCACAGACTGCAATCCTAACCTCCCTCCCACCTCCCCTTATCCGCAGAGGTGAATGCCCACTTTCCAATCGTATGAGAGAGTCCAGTCACTGAATTCCTCCACATCCACATCATTTGCCATGGGGGCCATCCTGCAAAACCCCAAGCCTACTGTTCCCCCCTGTTCAAGCAGCCGTCCTTCTGAAAGATCACTCGTGCTGGAGACAAACCGCCTGTCAGCAAACAGCATTAAATACAGGGTATCATATTCAACAGATAATGGCATGCTTTTACTTTATTCTCTCTTGGATGCAGGTCACACAACTAATGTCATCTCCAAACACTGAAATCTTGGATGTGAAAAGGTAAAGCTTAATTGCCTTGAACAGCAACTCTTGTATTGACTCCAGCAGCAGGCCCATAAATATTAATACAGCTATATTTAGCCCCTTTCAATTACACATACAAAATTAAACATCTTTCTGGGAACAAATCAGTCAGGATAGGGTTTAGATTTCCTTCTTCCCCTTTTTAATGCAGTGTGCATCAAAATAATAATTCTAATACAGCTGTGGATTAAAAAGCACAACAACAAAACAGTGGATGGAGGCAGAGGCTTGAAAATACTTTCACCTGCCTCAAACAACTGTTCTGCACCTATTTACACCAACAGCACACTCCTGACCTGCCCCATCTTCTTCCCTCCCTTCTCATCTGCTCCATTCAGTCCCATCCCTGCCTGGGTAGGTGCAGGGGCCCCACATACACCACGGCCATGCCCAAGCAGTGCCTTCCACAGCTGAAGAGCTTCTCGTTTGTATAAAACACATAGCTACCCTCCTGATGTGGAAATTAATTATACGTTGCTTTCCTTGCCAAAGTGGACCTAATGGTATTAGTGTTACATGACAAAGAAAAGCGATCAGAAAGGCTTTCTGGTAATGACAGTGAGATTGATGGGAGAAGAAGAGCTGAGGTTTCGTACTTTTGTTCTTTAACTCTCCCACAGGCAGGCAGGCAGGATCCTTTTCTAGGAAAAGATTTTTCCAAATTCTCAGCTTGAGAACAGGTACATCTCTACAGAAGGAAGAGCTCTGATCTCTCTAACAGAACACCTCTAATTTAATTCCCACGTGTGCAAGTCCCTCTATAGAAAACAACGTTTGGAAAGAGAAGTTTACACCTTCATTTTTGGCAGAACATTGGCTTTAAGTGGCTAACACGGCACTCACAGCACTACAGGAGATGTGTTTTCATGTAAGCATCAATTCAAAAAAAATCTGCCCTGGTCTGCGTGAATGCAAATCACTTCCTCATCAAGAGCTCAGATGGGCGCAGAGCCTTTGCTGCATTCCCCCTTTGCAAACTGCAATGTGTGTGGGGGTTCTTTCTTTTCTCTATTGTCACTGCATCCCTTCCCTTACAAAGTTTACCAGAATTGCAACCGATCCTTGCAAAAAAGCAACACCTGAAATTACTTTTTCATTTGAAATAATGCCTCCTAAATTTTCAATTTATTTTGCTTCAGTCATGAATCATTGCATCCACTTCTTCAATCTAAACTTTGTCATCAATAGGATTTTTCCAGTCAACTTGAAGGAAAAAACTACTTGCTTCACCCAAGCCTGTTGTTGGTTTGAATTATGCTCTTCTAGAAAGTAAAGTGAACAGGATGTCCTTTTCTCACAATGCAAATTGCAGATTCAGAACAAAACTATGCCCTATGTTTGCAATTAGCAGTACACCACAAAAGCTTTTTTTTTTTTAAATAACCATTAGTTGTATGTCTTTCAGAGTCACATTTTCAAAGCAATGTACAGGTTAGGATACAAAGACAAATAAATCAGCAAGAGTAAATTCCTGGCCCCACCAGACTAAGTGAGAGCTTTGCTATTTTTTGACAACAAAGTGAGAATTTCACTTTCAGCAGTACTTGGCTAAGGGAGCCCTTAGGCTCAGCCCACACAGCCTTGTATCAACTCACTCCCCAAAGCCCCACGAACACTCCAATACTTTGATTTAATCAGATAATAACCTTTAAACAAACAAAATGGCATTAATACACCAACAGGTCTAATTCTGCTGCAGCAATCCCCTTGTCACAAGGAGCCATGTAGACATGATTTGATCTCTCCTTCCAGATGGAGCTAGTCTGAAATCCACCAGCAGCACCATCAATGACTTTTCCTCATCAAGCAGACACAATCAGTGCCTCTGTATAAATACATGAACTGCTGCAAGCGTTTTGTCTTCTAGCACAATGAATAAAATAACTCCTCTTTCCTCAATATTTGACCAGTTGTTTCAACTGAATGAACCAATTAGAGTTGTTTTTAAACTCAGTAGAAGCTAATAAAAAGAAAAAAATCTTATTTCACAATCTGAATTAAAGACACATTACAAACCCCTTACATCGGACTAAACGGATGGAAACTCTAGTAAATGCCTAGCTGCCATGGTCCAACAGATCAATAAAGACATCCTCGCAAGCAGTTTATAGCCATCCATAACACCATCTACTAATGTTCTTAGAACCATCTAACACATGTTCAGCATGCTTATACATCAGCTCATGCCTTCCAGAGTCGTCATAAACAAATGGCATCATCCTGTCTCTAGCTTATACCCACAGCTTCCCCTCTGGGGAGGGATGAGTTGCCTGATCTCAGCACTGGCTCAGGGCAAGTCTAGGACTAAAGTTCTGAGAGGTATTACAGTATAAATGAGTTGGGTAAAAAGTCCTCCAAACATATCCGCTCTCCTGGAAAAATGTCTCACCCTTTGGGAAAATGTTGCCAACATGCACATATACACAGTGGGGTTAGTGGCTTGTGAAACACTCCTCATTGGAAACACACAGTAAATTAAGGGGCCACCTAAAAAAGGCACCCAAAGCAGATTGAGAATCACCTTTATCCTCCC
Source organism: Odontophorus gujanensis (assembly GCA_013399175.1). Classification (NCBI taxonomy): domain Eukaryota; kingdom Metazoa; phylum Chordata; class Aves; order Galliformes; family Odontophoridae; genus Odontophorus; species Odontophorus gujanensis. The sequence goes on along the minus strand of VXAB01004013.1, from coordinate 101,287 downwards.
CAATCCCTGCAGCTTGAAGGTTTGGTCACTTCCCCATGAAGAACCCAGGTGACCAAGGACAGCTCCATCACTGGGGGTCATTTGGCTACACAGCTTTTGCCTGGACGGGGCTGCTGGCAGGGACCCACACGGTGCCCATCTCACCTGCCCCCGTCCCCAAAGGACACAGCACTGACCTGAAACCCAGGTACTGCTTCATAGTGGCAGCGATGAATCTTTTCACAGTGGGTTTCTGACCCCTCCGGAGTGTTTGTGATATCCCTGAAGCTCTGATACAAGCCTGTTGCCCTAAGCAAATTCATAACTTATTTAAGAGAAGACTTTCACCCTTAGGCATAACTGTCAAGCCCGTATTCCTCACTTGCCTTCTAATGTGTACATGCCTTTACACACTGAGCTCCTTCCCGCTCTGCACCAAGGGTTTAAACAGCAGCACCGGGGATTTCTGCACGAGAGAGGGGAGCATCAGGGGCTGTGCAAATCCATGGCAAAGCTGCCTTCAGAGAGCTGCACTCAAGGGGAAGACAGCCTTTTTTTTTTTTTTCTCTCTTTTTTTTTCTTGTATTTGTTCATAGATCTTAACTTCAGAAATTTGACTAGACAGAGCAGGGTCCCTCTTGCCCAGAAAGGTAAATAGAAGAAATCACTGCTCAGGCAATGTCTCAGCTTCAAATTAAAACTCATCAAGGAATCTCAGACAAAGACAAAAAGCTGAGATAAGACATGGATTTTCCTCTATGAAAGGGGAAAATTCCTCCCCGGAGTAATCAATGCAAGGCATGAAGTCAGATCAGAGAGAAAAGATGAGAAGTTAGGAGAGGTGGAATATTAAGGCAGAAAAACAGATTAAGCATAGCCCTGAAATCCTGGAAATCGTAACAAAACACAATGGACCACCGGGCTTGTCATCTAACGCTTCCCCTGCACAAACAACGGATCGAGATAATGTTTATGACATGAGCCGTAGGTAGCTTCATGACACAAAGGTAAAAAACAGCACCTTGGAGAGCAGAGGAGCTCCAGGGCAGGCAGAACCGGACCCCCAGGTTCCTGGAATCAGCTGCTACAATAGAGACCAGGTCTGTCATTCTTTCATTCTATCTCAGCCCCTGTGCCTGGGTGGCCACATAATAACTGAGAAGCTGTTACCTGCAGGAGGCCATGACAAGAAGATGGAGGCACTGCGGTGTAACACATCGAGCAGCACAGCTCACAGAGGTGTGTCAACCTTGAGGTGCCACCCTGAACCCAAGACCAAAACCTTCAGGCCATCAGCACTCGAGTCAGTGAAACATGGGTGGTAAAAGAGGGATACAGACTTCTGCTTGCTCAGAAGCCATCATGACAAACTGCACCATCAATAAAGCCAACAGGAAGGAACACTGCACTGTGGAAAGAAAACAGGGAAAGCTCCAGTTGGGGTGTGCTTCACTTAGAGAAGAAGAAAGAGAATCTATTAGGAGGATAAATATTAACAGGTGGCTACAGATCAAAACCAATAGCAAGGCAGAGCTGACATAGCAAACCCAGATAAAAGGCACCAGAGGTGCCTGTGTTGGTCATCACTGATTTGAATTCTGTTGCAAGAGGCAGAGCCTGAACCCTGCTTGAGCCAAAGGGTACATGCACTGAGCCCACTGCGGGCATGAAAATGCTGACAGCAAGCCATGAAGAACAACATGCCATTGGAGATCAGGAAGAGGAGGCAGCCAATAGCCCCAGCTGTGTGGGGACAAGCTGGGACCCCCTCTCTGCCTGAGGGGGGACCCACTTGCTGCCAGCCCTGAGGATGATGACCTGCCCCCAAGAAAGAAGAGACCAGAAGGGTCACGTACCTTGTTCTTAGAGAATGGCATTGCTTTAATTCAGTTGTCTGTGTTTGCTGATCCCTAGCTGTGCTGTAGGCTGCTAACCCTAATCGCATCATGGGGACACAGACCAGCAAGGTATCAGTCCGGACACTGCCCTGTCAGCAAGACCAGGTAAGACATCTGAGGACTCCACAGCGATGTGGTAGAAGAGTTTCCAAGGAAATATCATGAATTACCCTGAAGGAGAAGCTGCATCCAGGTGGGAGAACAGCCATTGAGACCAGCCCAGCTGCTTAACATGCTACAAATCACTATTTAATTGCAGTTGGAGGAACTGGCTTACCCAGAAAGTTTGAAGTCCATCTCTTAAAATCTGTGTCCCATGGACCTTCTCCTTGTGATAAAATGCTTTCTTTCTTGGCAGCCCTTAGGAAAGGCCAGCAGCTTTCTTGAGCACAGGCTCCTCT
>VXAB01004013.1:0-83096 GCA_013399175.1 Odontophorus gujanensis | reverse complement strand
GCACACAGCTCGGGCTGCCGCTGTGTTCTGAACCAACACGCTCCGGAGTTGCTGCGGGATCAGGGATGCTCCGTCTGAACGCCCCCTCCTCTTCCTTCTCCCCCTCCCCTCCGCGACCGCTCACCGGCCGGCAGACAATAGCCGGGGGTGCAGCCCCTCCTCGCACGCCCATCTCCACACCCGACGAAGGGGTGCCACCCAACAAAGCGGGGACCCCCGCGGAGCACTCACCGCCGCGCCCGCTGCCCCAGACGGGGGGGGCCGGAGCCCGCACCGCTCCGCGGCCCCGAGCCCGCCGTGCCCGGGCTGCCAACCGCCGCCTGCGCGCTCCTCCGGCCGCGGCGAGGGAGGGAGAGACGGAGGGAGGGAAGCAGCATCCCCCCGCCTTCCTCCTCCTCCTCCTCCTCCCCGCGGCCCGGAGGAGGGTTTAACCACCCGCTTTGTGCCGAGCGGAGCGGGAGGCAGCTCCCCTACCCCAAGCGATGTCACAGCCCTCCGCCGAAGCCCAGCATCGCAGAACCGCGGCGGTGCCCAGCATCCTTTCTGCAGCGCAGGACGAAAGGAGCACAGCGGGCTGCTCCCAGCACCTACCTGTTGAAGGGTGGGTGCTCCCCGAGGCGCTGAGGCTCCGCGAGGAGGCGGCTGGCACCCCAAAGGGTGCTGTGCCCCGGCTCCTGTCAAGCTGCTGCCTCGTCCCCGCGAGGCCCGAATCCTGGCAGGAAAGTTGGGACCGCAACTTGGAATTGCCGGAGGTTTATATTGCAATAAAACGGCATGCGGAGGAAAACAAACGCAGAGGAAGGGGGGGAGGAGGAAGACAGGTTCAGATGCTCCGAAGAGTAGGCAGTAAAAGCAAGGACAAAGTGGCAGCACGGGGTATCCCAGAGGAAGCCAGACGAAGCGATGCAGGACGCACCGGCCAGAGCCAGCTGGGCTCAGGAGGCTCTGCAGAGCCCCACAGCTGAAGCTGGGCAGACAACAGCTGACAGTAAGGCGCACTCAAAATATATTGTCCCTGCAGAGCTCTCCTTGTGGAACACTCTGCAGGACTCAGCTGCAGCTGAGACTTTGTGGTACATAACCACTGCTCTACCACTGAGGGTTTGGGATGAGGAAGGGTGATAACTCTAAGTATCACTGCCCATCTCAAAAGTACCTCTATTTGAGTACTAAAAATAACGTACAAACATCATGGCAACAGCCCTGAAGGAGAGCATGAAAACAGTTATATCCAGTCCAAATATCAGTTCTCTGCATTTCTGTAGCAGAAAACAGCCCAATCCTTGCTTCCCAGAAGAATCTAAAGCATCGCCAAAGTGAAGAGTGAGATACGCGTGCATGCCAGCAGAGGAGCTTTTTCTTTTTTCCTCCACAGTTATAGGAAAACATAGGAAAATTCACACTGGGAGGGATTGCAGGAGTTCATCTAGTCCCATCTCTTAATCAAAGCACACAGAAGAGTCCAGGGAACAGCAAAAGCCAGCCATACTTATTGACACCGAGTTTCTGCTTGCTTCAGAGTTTCTTCCACAGCACATCTCCTTCTGTTCCTCACTAAAATGCTTGTAAATAAGTGTTGGCAAGGGAACAGGAGAGATCTCAGCAGCAGGCCCGATACACAGCTATTCACTGAAGTAAAAGTCCCAAGGACCTGAGCCACCACCACCTTCCCATGTGGAAGTGACACTCCATGGGAAAACACCTCTATGAGCTATGCCCAGAGACAGGGCAACACATAGGACCTTGACAACTCAGGGACGTTGATTCCCTATAGGATCAGAGCAGAGGAGGCCCTCATACTTGTTCTTCCTCCTTTCCAAACTGACTCAGCTGCTGGCAAGAGCTGCCTTGGGTAGGAGAACAGTCATGAAACACAATCAGCGAGACGAGCATATCCGGAGACAAGTGACTCAAGATTTAAATGGCTCATATTGAAGAACATTCCAAGATTTATAGGTTCAAGTAGCACTAACAATAGTCTCAGGCAACAGAGGCTGTGGTTCTCTTGAGGCCTGTTCATCCATAAGCAACGGCAATACAGAGACTTCTCCAGGAACAGCATAGCTCACTCCACTCCCAGATGGCTGAGACTGAGAGGTCTCCTCTGCCACTGCTGGCAGCCTGAAATAGTCTTGGGCCCGAAGCTCTTTACAGAAAAAGTTTTCCTAACAACCCAAAAACTGTATGAAATCCCTCCCTTTGCAGCCATAACATACAGTAAGTTCTCTTTGTGTAGGTGGGGGAAGCAGCCATAACTGGGGTCAGGAAGAACCACAAACTGAAGGCCTACAAGGATGCTGTCACAAGAACAGCGACAGCTGTCACACAAACAGCTGCCAGCACAGCAAGAGGTACCATACCTAAAACAGGAGGAGGTCAGCGGGTGTGCACACTGCAAAATCCTTGTCATCCTTTCAGATGTGCTGGACCCAGGTCACATCTCACTCAGACCCTTGGCAGAGCAGAGACAAGAGACAGAGCAGAGACCCTGTGCTCCACAGCAAGGCCTACCTCCAGCCAGCCAAGTAATCAGAATCTCTACCAGCCAAGTCCTAGCCACCACTCCTACTGGAAAAGCTCCAAATTTTTGCACGATCTGTGCCTCTTATGGGCTATCTGGCCCTCCTGCCACAGGGATATCAAAGGAAGTCCCAATCCTAATGGAGGAAATTGACCTTTCTCACCCCAGCAAGTGAAGATCCCAACTAATCATAGAGAAGGATAGTACTCCTGTCATCTGGACGGTGACATAAAGACACAAGGGTCTTCAGCAGAAGCACGTGGCAGCTTTGATCAACAGGGGAGCTGAGACTCTGTCCAGGGAAGAAGGTACTAACCAACCCAGGAAGCCCTGCTTTAGGAAACCTTTACTGAAAGAGAAAGCAGTGTTGTCAATAGCTGCCCACAGCTGGCCAGAACTGTCTTGATCTTTGCTCTGTTTGGAAGAATACAGCCCTCCCCTAAACATCAGTCTCTGTAGATAACATCCATCTATTTCAGAGGCATAAAAACATCATGTGAAACCTGTAATCAATTATCTTTTAATGCATCCCTCCATCATAAAGCTTTATCTCCTTCTTAAAATATATTGCCAAAAAAAAAAAATATCTTTCTCCTTTACTTATTGAAATGCTTACCTGAAGTCTGGCACACTCCAGAATGAGATGGCACTGAGGCAAAACCCTTTTTATGATGATCAAGGTTAAACTTTAAGGCTGTCACCACATTACTGAAGAGTAATCTCTCAAAATGGAAGTACAGCAGCCTGGGAATATCTTGCTTATAATTAGCTAAGCCTTTCACTTCTGCCACCCTGTTCAACCAGCCAGAATAGAAGTGTGCTTAGTTTTAGATCCATACTATAGTGCCCTTGAACTGAGAGGGATTGCAGATTTAACAGCTGCTAGCCTAGCAAAGCATTTAGATTGGACGTTCCTTTCCGAAGGTACAGGGCAAATCAAAGGATTAGGAATGTGCAGCACAGCTCTGTCACATCCAAGTTCTTAGAAGGCAAGCCTGTGCCATCCACATTCATTCCAGCTGACACCCATATCCAGCACCCAAGGGAGCTGCAGCTCTCATGTAGCAGCAGTCAGGGTACAGTGCTGACCCAAGGAACACCAAAAGGCAGAAGCACTGCGCTGATGGAGGTGTGACCCAGTGGCACATGGCTCCCCAGAGCTGCTGGGTGCTGGAAACCTGCTCTGAGGCTGAAGGCTCATCAACACCAGGAGAGTACTCCAGTCAGAGTGGTCCTCACATGCAAGCATCCACTTAGACACGAGGCAAGTCCCATTTTCCTTAGAAACCACCTAACCATGAGTGTGGCTACAAGTCTGTTGCACTAGTCCTGCACTGGGTGGCCTCTGCAAGCTGACACCCCATCTATTCTGAGGGCCCTCTTGAGCTGCTGGGGAAGCAATCAGCCTGCACACAGTAAGCAAACAAGTAGCTGACACAGGCAGGAGACCAAAACAGGAGATGTTCCAGCTGCACATGGGTCCAGTTCCTTCACCAAAAGCTATCACTTACCCTCAAGGAGCACCATGTTGACATATTCCGCCTCAAAGGGCTGGAATGGGAATCTCTCCTCCCTTCACCTGTCCCTCAGAACAACCAGGACCATCCCAGAAACCCAACTCTTGTCCCACTCTCTTGGTGTTCACCCTCCATCCCCACCACACCAGCTCCTTCCCTCCACCCACCCTCTCCTTGCACCCGTAGCAGGGCTTCCATCGTCAGAGCCGGCTGCTGCCTTGTGCTTTATTAGCCTGTCTCCATGGCAACTCGCCTACAGCTTAACTCTGAGAGACCCCTATCTCACCACGGCCATAAATCAGCCACCCGCCTGCATCCCCGGTCAGAGATGGGGGTCACAGCTCATTCTGCATGCTGCTGGCAGCTCTGCAACTGCCATCTCAACCTCCAGAGCTGTCCCACACATGCAGAGTGCTGTGCACCACACTGCAGCCCTCAAGCAGAGTCTAGCAGTGATGCAAAGAAACAGAACCAAAAAGATGGTGGTTTTCCCAGCGTGTGGGCAAACTGGAGCCATCCATGCAAACTCTGCCTCCTTTGTGGAGGGAGAGGAGCCTTGGTTTGGGAATAGGTACCGCTGCAGTCATGTGAAATTGAGGTACAGTCTTCTGCAGCATGCAGGAAGGGCTGCACCACTGGACAGGACTTAAAAAGTGGGCAAAGCACTGGGCTGAGGCAAAATGGTAACATCTCCCCCTCTCAGTAAGCATGTCTCCTCCCTTCTCTACTCCAGCACATCCACAGTGTAGCTTCTCAAGGGGACAAACGCCACCTAAAGCAGTGTGCTTTGCCTGGTCTTCCAGAAACAGCCTCAGAGGAACCTTTGCCTCAACACAGTGTAAAGTGTCAGTCCCCCTTGAAGCTTTCTTTCAGCAGGACTTTCTTCTGGATACCCCTTTACAGTAAAACAATTGGCTGGCATCTCCTGTGCTGGGTGATTGGAAGTAGGTGGAGGTAAGAACCCGCTAGTTCCTACAAAAGGCAAACTTTCCCACTCTGAAAGTCTCCAACCCTAAATCTCAGGATTTGTGAAAGGAGACAGCTTTATCTTTATATTCCACATTACACATTATGCAGCCTATCACTTCACCCATACATTTCAAGAACCCAATGGTGGGGCTTAACCTTGGAAATAAATGCCAAGGTGGCTCCCACAACCAGCAGGAGTGCAGTCTCCACAAACCTGGCAAAGCAGACAAGAAGGGAAGCACTGCCCGTAGAAGGTGCTGGTGCACTGCAGCACTGTGGAGGAGGGAAAGAGGAAGGCGATAGGCCAGGGCATAGCTTTCAGAAGGTTCACTTGAGACCTGAGGCAAGCTGTGACAGAGCAGTCAGGGAGTGTGGAAGGCTGGAGAAAAATACCTTGTTGGTTGTTTGTTTTTTTTGTTTGTTTTTTTTTGCTAGACCTAGAAGAAGCTGATCTGCATGCAATGCCAAGGGATACCTGAGGTGCTACACAATGCTCATCACATAATCCTTGCTGCTCCAGGTAAGAACCTCAACGTATCTGGAGTTTTACCCATACTCAAAACATGTATAATAAAATCCAAGTGTCCATCAGTGTGGCTGTATCTCAGTTTTATACAGATGCTCAACTCATACATCCACCCAACAACTCAAAGAGCTAAATAGCTTCCTATGTGACAGTGCTGAGCTCCAGGTCTGTGCCCCAGCAGATGCTGGCACAGCAAAGAGCAGGAGCCTTGTTTCTCTGACAGAATGCATTCGTCCCCATCTCCAGAAGGCAGACCCAGCTATGTGGAGAAGCACCACAGCTCTTTTAGGAGGGCTAGCTCACTGTCTTGAATTTCAAGAAATATAAGCTGGCAGTAGAACAAATTCATAAAAACTAATGGGCCTGAAAGAAACAGTATTTGTCCTGCAGTCCCTTGGCAAGGGCAAATCTAAACCTGGAGAGAAAGACCTAGACACAGGCTCATCTCTTTTGCAGCTACAATAGCAGCATCGGTTCAAAAAACCCCCTGTGGAGTCATGAGGTTTTAGATGCTTCAGCATTTCTATTTCTAACACTGTGTATGCCTGTGAAGTCCAAATATGCTTAAGCAATTTAGGTGCCTAACGCTAATAAATCAACTGCATAGGAAGGCTGGCTTTAGGGAGGGCTGGCTTGCTCTTCTGACCTGGGATCCTTCTGGGCTCATGCTTCTGGGACCCACAAAAGGGAACTTATTTTGCTCCAAAATTTAAAAATAAATAAATAAATGGAGAATGACATGAAGCCAAAACCAGGAGCTTGAAACAGAGTTGAACAACAGGAGATTCTCGCTAAATTGCAGGAGCTGACAGCATTAGCTGAAGTCTCAGGAAAATGCCATATGCTCATATTACATGGAATGTTATCCCACATCCTACTTTCCCTCCAAACACCTTCCTCAGCTTTCTATGCCAGCTTGAGCCTCTCCTTTTAAGGAAACTCTGGTCTCATCACAGCTTGATAAAACTGGGCCCTTTTTATAGTTGGACACCAAATAGTGGCAAATGTCCTGGTCCAAAGACTTGGCTGAGCTTTGGGCACAAAGACCATACATGCCAAGGGAAGTATCAATTCTGAACTTATTGCATTGGAGATTGGCTGTACTTTCATTGCAATAGCAATTTTAGGATCCTCTCCATCAAGCAGGATAGTTAGCCACACAACTTGGTTGTAAATAGAGCCTGTCAGCAGGAGAGCAGAAGTTTCCTAAAGACATTTCCTAAAGACATCAGCTGAATCTGCTACTTTAACAAGGACTCTAAATGCCACTGCAGTGCCTGTGCTATGGTGCCTGAAAGGTTTAACATCCTGCCATGTTTGGTAAACTTTACGAGGACTGCAGGAAGCTCAAGGACAGGAGACTGCCTAACACTGAGTGGATCTCATCAGCACTAATTAGCTGAAACAAAACAGCAGAGACTCAGGTAATAACAGCTCTTCATGAGATTAAGGTGAGTGGTGGCTGCAGGAGGCAGGACACTCCAATCTCTGCCTCCTGGAGCAGCCCCAGGGGAAGCCAACATTGAGCCAGAGGCTCAGTACTTAACAAGAGACAGAGTTGCTTAGAAAGGTTTGTGATATCCTGCTCTTGGCATGTGGTGAAGCAACCAAAAAAGCAACCTCCAGCTCTAAGCATGCCCAAGGGCTATCTCCCTGGCACTCAGGCAGTTTCTCACACATCCACAACATGCAACTGCTGGTACCAGGGGGCAGAAGCATGCTGGAGGATCAGCTTAGCCACCAGTTCCAGTCTACTCCATCCCTAATTTCTTACTGCTGTCAATGACCCTCACTCTCAGAAACATCTTCGGATGTATGTCGGAAACCACTACATCAGCTGCATCAGAACTGGTGCAACATGGAGGCTTAAACAGTCCTCTTTTGTCCCCCTTCACCCCATACCCCTCCCAGGCTGCTAACCAGCAGACAGCATTAGGCCCTGGGGCAGGATCTGGGACTTTTTTCCTGTACACAGCATTGAAGATCCATCTGCCAGTTGCTACTACAAGTACACCACCAACAGGCAACTCCCTCCCAGGGCCTGTCTTGTTTCAGGAGGGTTTATAGTACTACCAGATCAGAGACTAACAGCACAAGCCAGCAAAAGGAGTTGAGCATTTGATGACAGGAAGACACACAGCAGAGCAAAGCAGCTATGCTTAGAAGGAAGAGCCACAGGGCACTGAGGAAGGCAGATGTTCTGCTGCTATCAGCTGCTTGGCAGGGGGATGCACAGCCTCTGGAAATGCCAAATAGGAAAAGATGGGCCCAGGGATTTAAAGGACACTCGAGAAGAGAGATGCTGTAACTGCCCCAAAGTAGCAAGACTGAGATCAAACCACCAGACCAAGAGCAGCCTAACACGGGGGGAAATCTGGAGGTTGGTAGGATTTTGAGGGTGACTGCTTCCCTTTAGTTCCACACCTTCACTTCTGGGAAATCTGAAACATCAACTTTGTCTTCTTTCTCCCACAACAGCTAGAAACAGAACAACACAGTTCTGCACTGGTTTGGTCAAATGCTTACCAAAGTTTTGAGCGGGGCAGCTTTTTCATCTGCTCCCCAGTCCTTGACTATTCCAGGTGACTTCAGAAAAGCTGCCAGTTCCAGCCAGTCCTGGCTCTGAGTTATCCCTTTCTGATACACATCATCTACAGTGCTGACTCGGACATCAGCTGTTGAAAGGAGCCAGCTGCAGCATCTGAGAATATTTCTCAGGAGTTACCAAAGGAAGCTTTACTTTGTTCCAAGTGATTGCATATAATGGGAGAGGATAACAATTAGCATATCCATTCTGCTTTTTCCCAACCTGCCCCCATTAGGGAGAAAAGCTCCTCTTGTCTGGGAGCCACTGCATACAACACCCTCTTGGTTTGTAATCAGTGGAATAGGAATGCTCAGTCAGCAGGGAAATCTGCCCGAGTAAATGACATCCACAAGTGCTTTCTAATCCAAGCTATGCAACCTCGCACTTCGCTGCTAATGGGCTACAGTGGGAGTACCAAGATTTCTGCTGTGGACCCACAAGCATCCAGAAATACCTTTCAAGCTAATTCACTCCAGAATCCACGCCAGCAGCTCCAGCCTGTCACCTGAGAGAACTCCTACGACCTTCCAAGAGATCATATCACTCAGGCCCTAAGCCCTTCCCATCTCCTCAAGGCATCTCCAACATATTCGCTTTAAGGAAAGTTTTGGTCAAGGGACAGGGGAGCAACAGAAAGCCAGAAGCAGGTTCAAGGATGGCATGCAGTACTGTTAGCACAGACAGGACTTTAGAATTGAAAGAACAGAAGTTACAAGTCAAGACAGGAGCTGCCCAGCACCTGAAAAATCACAGACCAAAAATATTAACTAAAATAACCCTCTGCCTTGCTTCTGCATTCAGATGCACAGGAAAAACCATCCAGGTAATTTACAGTGTGTAGCTGCTGGTATGTCAATCAAAGGAAGCCCAGAGTAAGAAGTGTTTTCAAGAGACCTCATCGATCATTATCTCCACAAGCACAGGTTTAATTCCTTCCATCCTAGTTAATCAGGTTACTTTGTTTTATTTCTTAGACAAAAAAGGGAAGCAATCAGTGGGAAGCAGGGTAACATGTATGCAAACTCCCAGACAACTTCCCTTGCCTGGAGAGAGGATGTGGACTTTAGGATAGCACATGTTTGGGAGCAAATCTTAAAGGTCTCCAACCAGCAGTTTTCCAGAGGACATTTTCTTGCTTAAGCAGAAATTTCTCCACATCCAAAACGCCAATATTTTGATGAAAACCTGTTAATTTACGGATACAGAAGTGATCAGAAAGGCAGGAAACGAAAGCCTTCCTGAATTCCAGGAGGCTGCAGTCAGCCTTCACACAAGGTGCGTGGCCACGTGTTTTGCCAGGAACCCAGCAGACCTTGCTCAGTGCATTGCAGATATGATGCCAGCCTAGGTGCCAGGAGCTGCAGCAGGAAAAGTCACTGCAGCAACTTCTTTTTCACCTTACAGCCAGATGTATCCATCCCAGACTGAATTAGTACAATGAATTGCCAGCAGATCCTGTTTTACATATGTCTTGGGTCTGCCTTACAGGTGTGCTGGGCAGCCACTATTACTCAAGAGAAGCTTGACTCTGGAGAGACCTCTGGGGGTAAAGTATTCCAAAATCACGACCCTAGATATCTTCAGTTTGACAGCCAAAACTATTCACTGCTTTTTTTCTTTAAGCACTGCATGTCAATTTTCACAAATGTAAGATAAAAATAACCTGACTCCCTGTAGTGGTGGTGTGAAATGAAGTTCATTACCATGTGTGAATCAGTCTGATACAATGGTGATGAGTACTACTGTGCAGCACCTGAATAGGCAAAGAAGCAGATCCTACAACGGGCAAAAAAAGACAGACTGAAGAGCCACACTGAACACAAGCACTGGGTATCACATTCATTCAGTGAAGCAGAGGTGCTTCAGAGAAGATCTGTGAGGAGGTCAGATAATTGGAATATTCTGATGAAAATGCACAGTATGGGGTAGAGGATACGGCAAGGAGAAGTGGGTTTAATTTTCTTCCTCCAGCTCACAAAGATTAGGCTTCTTTGCCTGAACATTTCATTAACATCAGCATGCAAAATACTGAGGCCTTGCTCAAAGAACAGGTTAGAAATGGAACTAAGAAAAGCATTGGGCCAGAAAGACCAGCGAAATCAAGATAAAGAAGACTAGACTTGCAAAATAGCTTGGGCTGCTCACAAAGAAACATGGCTTCTTGAGAAGGCTGTTTGAAGAAACAGTACTTCATTCACTCTAAACACTGCAGCTGTGAAAGAAAGCTGTGAAAGAACACTGCACTGTACCACACGTAAGAGAGAAAGGGAAGGGGGCAGGAGAGAGGTTTCTATCTCTTGGTAGGAAAACGTACATGAAAGTGGAGCTATGAGACTCCAGTCATCCTAAAAGCCATCCAAGGCATGCTCACTGAGCACTACTAAACCTTCCTACCATGGAAACACCCCTCAGTTCTCAGCACAGACACTGGGCAATGGTTTGCAGCCATACGACAGTGCCACTGTCAGGAAGCAAACAGACCTCACCGTATATCAGCTGCACAGGGTTCCAGAACCAGCCTGCCAGCAGGAAGCAGATACAAGGATGGGCTGCTGGCAGCTTGCTGAGATCAAAATAGAAGAAAGTGACACCTCAATGACTTCAGAAATATAAGGTTTTAAGAACTTGAATTTTTGTTTAAGGACTTGCCTTTCTACTTTAAGCTCTCCCCCAGATAGAACAGCAGTAAGAAAATTTTCAGAGGAAATTTTTTTTCCTTTTCATCTTTCCATCCACACATGAACCAGAAAGAAGTCAGAATATTTTTCAGAAGTTTTTGCCTTAATCTCTTTCTCCACTCTCATTTTACCTCAAAAAGTGATGTGGGCTTTCCATCACTGAGGAAGTTGATAAGGCCTGGTAAGTCTCCGCACAAGAAAAAAACAAAACAAAACAAAAAAAAAAAAAAAACAGAACAAAGAAAGTTTTGTTAGGTGAAAACAGATGAGACAATTCAGAGAAAGGTCATTCCTCACCAAGAAACCACCTATTTAACACTGTTTCAACTCCTCTGCCAAGACATTCCCCTAAATAAGAGTGCTTAGTGCTCGCTGCTAAAAACATTTTTAACTTGGGCTGATAATCACATCACTGTAAAACATTACAGAATTAAGTGATGTGCTGTATGGAGATGGTAAAGCTGCCTTCACACTCACAGAAAGCTCCTAACCCCAAGAACAAGGCAGTGCTGCACACAGACAGATGCACTGCAAGAAGCAGCCCCAGCCCAGGAGGATGGGGTCAGAGAACAACACTGCCTGGAAGAGGTGGGGGGTTAAACACTCATGAAAGTTACTCAAATATCGTGAGATTACAGCCTGCTTGTGAAGAGCCTTCCTAAAATACAAAGGGAAGGAGAGCCACATCCAGAGCGGCTGTGGAGTGTGCTGATCATGGCCTCTTTCTAAACAGGGCTGCTGTTCCTGTGGGAATGTCTAGCACCAGAGTGCCCTGTTTCAGGGGACCTAGAGAGAAGCATCCACAGGAAGGAGGTTACCGAGGGATTCCCTCAGCTATTGACACACCGAGATACTTGGCAAGATGCTCTCTCTGGAAACGTCAGAGACACAGATGCTGTGCAAGCTCCCTCTGGGGCTTTTAAGAAGTGCCTGACTCAAATGGAAATCAATGCAAGGCTGGAGTCAACCTGCTCTGGAGAGAAAAAGCTCTATGCAGAACCAAGCCCAGGACTACGTTTGTGCATCATTCTGGGGCCAAGAAGGGATGTCCCAGGACCCCAGATGGCTCACAGGGATGCAGCAGCTCATCAGGGGGGTGCTCCATCTCCCTCCACCTCAGCAGGAAGTTTCTTCCCGTTTTACCCGCCTTCTGCTCCCCTCCTTCCTTTGCTCGGGCTGCAGCCACAGACCGCCCAGAAAACCGCAGTGCTGCCTGCAGGCTTGCCTAGGGAGGGAGCCTGAGGGGGGGGGACACACAGCATGAATACAGTGGAGGAACTCGGCAAACCGGCCGGGCTAACCGAAACATCTGCTGCCGAGATCAATGCCTAACGAGTCGCCGCACTCTTGTGGAGGGAAAAACCCCCGAGGCCGCGCCCGGCTGCCGGCAGCACAGCCGCGGGGCACCGCGCAAGGAGAGCCGCCGTGCCCACCCCGCTCCGCCCCGATCGGGCTCCGCCGCCGGTTCCGCGGCTTCTGCTGCCCTCTGCCAGCCGCGGGAGGGAAGCGCCGCAGCTGCGGCCGCAGAGAAACCCTCGGGACGCAACTTCGTAGGGACTGGGGTGTGTCCCCCTAGAGAGGTGGGAGCAGTCTGCCCTACAGCAGAACAGACTGAAAGCAGCTTCCGGCGGGGAGAGCTCCGACCCCTCACTCTCTTCCCAAGAGCACAGAGAACCACGCATTAGCCAGGCCACAACTCCCATCCGTTTCCCAGAGGCACTTGTTCGACAGAAACCTCCGATGGTGATAGCAGGCTGCCAGATGAGCATTGCTATTCATAAGCAGCAGTGATCTGGGTGCACAAAGCATGTTTATTTATTCATATTCCTGCAGAGAAGTAATCAGACAGCAGGCAGCACTCGCTGGGAATCACTGCCCAACAGTGGCAGCTGATTATTGAGGAAGAAGACTGCTTTGAGAACTTGCTTGCTTTCCTGACTCCAGCAAAACCTAAGCCCTTCAGTTAAATGGAGGGTCCTGTCTTCAGATACCACTCCACACACACACACACAGAGCACCTCTGACAGCCCTAACACATGCCTCTGAGTGCTCTCTCTTTGGTTGCTCACATTCTAAGACAAGCTGTAGATAAATAATATCACCTGCACACATGCATCACAGCCATTTGGATCAGTGAGTACATTTCTCATAGCTGGAAATGTCCATGGGAGATCTCTGCTCTCCCAGATGAATTTCCACTTTAAACACAAGCTTACTCAAGCATTAGCATCCCACTGATGCATGAAAGTGACCCTCTTGTAGGTGAAGTGCCCATGAGATGGCATTTTTGCATCTAGACTTAAAAAAAAAAAAAAAAAAGGAACAGCTGAGCTATGGATAGCTATTCATGTTGTTTGGTTTCTTTTCCTCCTCCAGGTAGAGTCAGGGTTTAAGCTATAGGCTTCACTAACCCAGGTAGGACAGACCTCAGCCTCTCAACCTACTCATCGGTATTAGGGCCAAAGCCAACAGAACATCTGGCCAACTCTCGTAACCCAGCAACCACAGACCTGCAGAAGTTTCTTGCCTATGCAGCTCTTGATGTCCCAGTAGGACATCTGCAAAATCATGGGTTTCATCAGATGTATTTTTGAGGGACAGTAAAACTCAGCACCCCACAGCTGCATTAGCACCCCAGACAGCTGGTTACAGCACACAGAACCCCAGCTCTGCTGCCAGGAGGAGCTTCTGCACAGACTGGCTTCATCCTCATAGCTTTCAGCCATGCCCAGACAACAACTTACCACTAGACTTTTTCCAACTATGCCAGTACAGTCATACAGTACAGACATGGGCTCACAGCAACAGCTGTATGCCTCTCCTAATGCTACAAATTGCACACGAACTCAGGCCCCCCCAAAGCTGGCACACCCCCATGGCAAGCAGATCAGTTCACTGTCCTCAGTAGTTTCTCCAGTGCACTGTGCTTCCAAACCATATATCTGACTGCACACAGACACACCACAGAGGCACAGGTCATCCCTAGAAGTCCTCTCCTGCCACATTCTACACTGCTGCAAGCTCTGTAGAAACCAGTTTGTTTGTTTTCTGTTACATTTCTTATCTTTTATATTAGGACTACTTAGCTGCCCACACCTTGTAGGCAAAAGCACTGGGTTCCATCCCTGGGCTAAAGAACCTTAGTTTGATCTCCAGGAGAAAGATCAGCCTTTAAGAACTGTTCAGAGAAAATGACATAACAAGGTATCTCTTTCTTCAACAGATCTGCTTCCCTGCATTTGTTTGAAGTCTGACCTGATTATTCTTGCAATTGTATTTTTAATGCTCATCAGGTATCCTTAGAGAAATGGATAGTCACTTTTTTTAGATCACGCATATGCAATCAGACAAACAAGACAGCTCACCTGTTCTTCCCATCTACAGCCAGAAGCACATCCCTAACAATGACTCCAAAGAAAGCAAAAGCTGATCAGATGGGACAGAGGATCGCTTTCTTATCTGCCTTGGGCACGCACACCAGAAGCGCCATCTGTCTCCATCACAGGGACAAATGCTGCCCTCATACTGGAATATGCCAAAGGAAGTTGTCTGTTACTCAGGCAGTTGTCCTATTCAAGTTAGGAGGTTGTGCACACAGTGCTTTTCTGTTTCTTTTTCCCCTATGTAAAGATCTCACTTTTGTACAAGTTCACCTAGGTATTTAAATCTATATAATAAGGCTGAAAGGCATCTCCTGTGGCTGGGAAGCACCTGCCTCTCCCAGGTGCTCAGCCCACTAAGACTAAGGCTGCATTTTCCTCAGCTCTGCTGTTGAGCAGCTGCTCTGTGAGACTGCCACCCTTTCACACCTCTTCCCTCAGCACACCCACAGCCTCTGCTGTTGAGCCTCCCAACAACGGGGATCAGAGGCAGTTATGCTGGGGGTGCAGCACATCCCCACATGCACCTCAGGAGTTAAAGCCACAGCAACTTGTTCCTGGAAGGGATTTTAAGGCAGAAAGTTTGAGATGTTGCAGAGTGCTGCCATAAGCAGAAACCATGGACACAGGCAACCTCTGTATCTCATAAATCATCAGGAGGGGGCAGAGAACTAGCCACTGCTTCATCAGTTAATTACAACTGTTAATCTTATTTTCATTAACCTGAAATGAAACTGCCAGCATTCCCCCCATTTCCACCTCATGCCCCAAAACCCATTTCTCAAATAGCAATTCTTTGCCATCCAGGACACGTGCTGTTGTTTGCAGCATGCATCTGTGCAGCATCCCATTTACAGGGACTTCCAGACCCTACTGCCTTGCCTCTCCTCTCCACATCTGCTCTTGAACCTGCAGGGAGCGATGCCCATCTCCTGTGCTGCTCAGCACCCTACAGGCAGCTGGAGCAGCCACCAGCAATTCTCCACACTCCAGGTCTGCACACACTTCCCTGTCAGCTTCCAACTTAGGGTTGGAAAAGATTACTAAGATTGCCCAGCTCAACTGCCAACCCATCCCCCCCATGCCCACTAAACCATGTCCCGAAGTGCCACATACACACATTTAATGAACACCTCCAGGGATGGTGACTCCCCCACCTCTTGTACCTCCTTCCTCTCCATGTTATCAGTGCCTAGCTACACACTCAAAAACCAAGAGTGAACTCTCTTCTGCACTACCTGCAGGGCTAGAAGGAGGTCAGGCCTCCAGGGCTGAGAGAAGAGCTTGGTTATAAACCATGACCAGAGACTTCATGCTCCAGAGTGGCTTTTGCTGTCTCCCTCTCTCCCACCCTCTAGGAGCCCTAGATGCACTAAGCAGCCTGTAAAGGTGTTAATGGGAAATGTATCACCTCTGTCACAGCCGCAGTACAACAGGACACCCAGCTCAGAAATGAGATATAAAGAGCATACTTACTCTCACAGTGTGAAAACTGCTGGGTTAAATAGAACAGAGGATTGCTGGCTCCAGCAAGCATAGCTGATCTCTTCATTTTATGGCAGAGTGCTTACTTTGCCAAACACAGTCCTCAATCCCCACGGAGCGGGTGGTTTCTCCTGTGTTAAATGTCTTTATATGTTACCAGGTGTGATAGTGGTATATAAACTGTCTTCGTTACACACACTTCTGTAGAAGGTGTCACAACAACGTCTTGCAAGATGAGCCCAGCTTTTTTCATTTGCTGAAGTCTTTGATGGGTCTTGATGGCAGTGGTTTCTGCCGAAGAAGGAGAGTTGCAAAGAAGGGCCAAGAAATCTTTCATGCCTCCATGGCGGCTTCATACAAAACTTGCCATCATAACTCCTCCAGTCTAGGGACAGGAATTAAGGAAATAAAAGTCAAAGAGGTGTACACTCCCCTCAATGTCCTTTTTAACAGCATATCAAATTCTTGAGCTAGAGAGTCAGATTTCAGTCTTTGCTAGCATGCTCTCAGCTGAACAGGAAGGAGGAAAGAAGAAAGCAGAAGTTGGTCTAACAAAGGAAAGCCTTTTCCAACCCAGTTTCCCAGCTTAGTCTACATTGCTGTTCAGTTCCATGTTCCAGAGTTCCCACCCTCATCTCCCACAGAAGTATCCCACAGATACATTCCAGAGGAACAGTACTTTTAGAAGGAGTCTCCTACAACCCTACTGGTCCAGGATCCTTACCTCAATGGCAGTACTCTGCTGTTGAGCTGGAGAGGCTTCTTGTCCAGTTTGCACCACAATCACGTGGTTTGGTGTCCAACCATCAGTGCTCTGGAAAGACTGAGGATTGAACTTGATAACTCAGAGGAAGGCATGCAGCACTCCACCCCATCCCCCTCCACAACATTCCCTGGTACAGAACAGCAAGCACAATAAGATGAAATGAAGGTATCTTTTAGGTCGCCTTTCAAAACCAAATGCTGACACAAGACATGATAGGTAGCACATTGTCTCACAGCTCTGACCACTGCATTCAGGCAGAGCAGCAGACAAACCTTGAATAAGCATACATTTATATTAATGGCATACAGAACGGAGATGCTGTAGTGCTCATGTAGGAGCCTGGTGCTTAGCTAAGGAAAGCTCACTTCTGCCCTGATGCAGAGCCCAACTCAGAGACCTTTGCTGAACCTTAGCAGTGCTGAGGGGCTGCCTTTAACAGCAACACAGTTCCTCCTGCCTTACTCTGCAGGACTCAGGAGGCTCTGGCAGCACAGAACCAGCCCAGCTGGGACAAGGACACTGCAAACAGGCCCCAGGATTGGTACAGGTCAGGACCTGCTTCTGTGGCAGCCCTGACAGTTAGCATCTGCCTTCTGGTTAAAGCTTTAGCTACAGATTTCCTCAGCCCCTTTGCGCTTACCTGACCTATGATGCCCCAGACAGTCAGAGTGAGGATAAGCTGCATTTGTAATATCCCATCACACTGACAGCACAGACTACTTGGCATTCACCCTCGGTCTCCCTCAGGATCATTTGTAATCCCCTGGACTTCAGGTCCAACACAGGACATCCTTATCAGCTACCAGTGAGGAGAGCTTAAATGCCAAATAAACACTCCTATGAGTTACAGACCTGCTCTCCCTGCTAAGCAACTCCTACACCTGGCACTGTGCTGGACTGCAAGCGCTCACCTTCACTCAAAGGTAAGCTTCAAATAAAAAGCTCTACATTCAGCAGTAAAGTCGACTTACTTTCACTCCTTGTTCTCCCCATGGCTAATCAAGTCTTGGTTGTCTCATTTCTACCATAAAATAGCAACCTTCAGTGTTTGAAATAACCAAGGAAAAAAAAGAAAACACTTCTAATGGCAAGGATAATTAAATAGTACATCCCCTGCAACTGCATTCCTAATTTAGCTGGTTGAAGAGCTGAAGCCTTGCACTCTTAATAAGGGTTGAGCTGCCAGGCTACTTCTAACATCAGACTAGCTACCAACATAGGAACACGTCACTCACCTTAAGAAAGTCAGCATGAATATTTACTAACTGAATGCAAACTGCACAGCAGCCCTTCTCTGTGCTGCTATCTGTGCCAGCTTTAAAAGCAGCCCAGTGAAGGCATGGCAGCACGACTTCTTACAAAAACAGGTATATCTGACCCAGGAACGTGCCAAGGGAGCTTGCTGAGGACTTTGTGGAAAGCAAAGAGATTCACCATGTTAACTGCAGAGTATAGAACTGGGTTAGATGGGACTTTCCCCAGGGAGCTGTTCTGTCAGTCATTGGGGGAAAGCATCTTTTAGAGAAAGCTGCACAACTCTCAGTGCTCCCCAATGCATTTTGAGATCATGGTCCTTTATCAGCACTGCTTATCTCTGTAGCAGGGAGCACCAGCTGGGCAGATGGAACCCTCAGCCCTCCATGATTTAGCCCAGTAGGGTTAGGGCACATCCCCCATCTTCATGGCAGCTACAGTGTAAGCATCACTTCCCTTTGCAATATGCTAAACTCAAGCAGGTCACTCTCCTTAGAAACCCTGAAGAGCAGCTGCTAACACATCCTAGCTTGCTTTCAAGAAAAGACCACAAGGTTGGCAAACCCTGCGTACCCATGGTAATTCTCTTCATTTTAGTACTTAGCACTGTGACACAGAGCAAATTCAGGCTGCAGCTGGAAGACCATGCCCAAATTTTCAGCAGCACATCAGACAGTAAATTCAGCACCAGGAGAGCTGAGAAGCAACAGAACCTGATTGGCCTTGTTTCTCCAGGCTGGAAGCAGTGTTTTGAAGACACAGGCAAAGGGGAAAGTTCCAACTCACCTGAAGCATTTTGCTAAAAATAGCTCCTCTAACCCCATCACACACTCAGGTTAGACTGTTCTATTTTAGAAGAAAGGTTACAGACACAGCTTTCTTCTCTTTCAATTTCTGCTGCAAACGCATTGTAGCGTGCACAGCCCCCAACCAGTTCTGCCTGTAGGACTTGGGGAAGCAGTGGGTCTACCTCAGACACAACACACATGCCATAAGGCAGTAATTGCTCAGGTCCCCTCAGCACAAAGCAGATGGAAGTGCAGAAAGAAGTCCAAAACGAAAAGCAGAAGCAAGGAACAGCACCAAATGAGAACAGACTGCAGACAGATCCCCTCCCCTCCAGACCCAGGTCTCCTCTCTACTCCACAGCCCCACTACAAGGATGAAACAAAGCCAACCTGTGAGACCCTAAAAACGCAGCGTTTACAACCAGTTAAGTGCCCTAATTGAGATCAGCCGGTGACTAACCGCAGGTTTTGCTGCAGTCTGGGGGTGGCTGCAGGGCTGTCCCCGGTGTCACGGTGTGCTGCTGGAGGTGGCACCTCCCAGTGGCAGCACAGGAGGTGGATGTAGTGCCCAGGGCTGCCGCTACCAGGCCGGGGGTTTGCTCGTGCTCAGGCTGGGTGAACGCAGCACTTTGCCGAGATGATCAGTGCTTAGAATAATTCCTCAGCAAACACCCCACCTGGAGAGCAAAGCCTTCCTCGCTAATGCCCTGCTTTTGCAACAAGATGTTTTCGCAGGAAGGCTTTTTTTTTTTTTTTTTCATTGGGCTTTAAAGTCATCTTGTCTGCTCCAGATCACCAGCGAGAGATGATGTTTGTGCTAATGCTCAGCTACATATCCCAGGGCAAAGGCCAGAGAGAAATACTGCAGGAGAGCGGAGAGGGAGGGAGAGGAATTCCCTGAGCAGAAATTATTTTGAGCAGAGAAAGCTGCAGAGCGGCGTGGAGTGAGGCAGAAGAAATGCAGGAGAGGGAGGTGGCTGTGCTGGGGGAGATGGAAAAGAACAGAGGAGCGGAAGCTCAAAGGCTCGTCCAGAGGGGTGGGCAGGACGGACACAGCTCACCGGGCTCTGGGGAGGTTCCCTGCCAGCAGCTGGGTTCGGGCGTGCTCCTCCTGCAAAGGGATTTCCTCTGCCACCCACTGCCGGCGATAAGCCGCCGGAGTATTCTGCCCTCGTGCACGGTAAACAGCAGCCTCACCCCGCGACGCTCCCCGCTGGAGAAGCAGCAGTCTGTCATTCCATCCTGCCGCCGTTAGGGCAGCCCCAGCCCGCAGCAAGCAGCCTTGCAGAGCTGCCGTGCTCCCGCGTGCACAGCAGGGGCGAGCAAAGCAGCTCCGGAGATGCAAGCCCCGCGCTTTGTGCGTTCCTCATTTGTAAAAAGGAGCTGTGATACCGCACCAGAGTGCAACATTTTACAACCTGAAAACCTGTCTTAAGTCCAAGCTGAATCTTTACAACTAACGGCTGATTTTCTGTGACGTAGACTTTCCTGAGTGACCTTGGGACACCTGCTCCTTGCGTAGTAGCTAATTTTAAGTGAAAGCCCTTAATTTATTACCTTAAAGGTTGTTTAGGAGATGGCCTCCTGATCTGCCTAGCCCCGTGAAGGGCTCTGCCCAGCTACAAAGTGTGGTGTAGGAGACTCAGATAAGCACATCCTTTACTCCTGGTACCTGCCTTTCTTCTTAGATGCAGGCTGCAGAACAGTCCTCAGCAGGCTGCCCCACTCAATATCAAAAAAGCAGCAAGAGCAGAACTGCCCCACAAGGAGGGATAAGACCAGAACTGAAGAGACCAGGGTGTACAACCTCACTATACATAAGCACAGTCCCACATAAGGTCACAAATGAGAATACCCAGACAGGATTGCAAAGCACATCTACAGATTATCTAAGAGATATATTCAGAAGCAGCAATAGCACAGCCCAAAACAGAAAGCACATACATACATGAGCCTGAGCTTAAATGGAGCTGTGGACCAATGGATGGTGTGGATGGGTGGGTGGGGGATATCCCAGGTGAAGCTGGCTAGGGCAGTCAGGACCTGGCACAGCTGCCACAGCATGAGGCAAAACTCCTCAGAGGTTGCTGTAGCCTGAAGTTGTATTGTGTTGGGGTTTTTTTGCTGTCACAGATTACTTTTTCTTTTGTCATCCTTGGTTTATTCTGTTATGGTTCAGGAAGCAGCAGCATGCAGAGTGCTGGTGTAAAGTAAAAGCCATGCAGAGCTGTTCAGAAAGTTGGGTGGTGCTCAGAAGCTGGAGAGAAACCTCACTGAACCCTCACAAGAGACCTGAAGAGCAACCTGGATCAATCTGGGAACCCAGCGAGGGAGAAAGCAGAGCATCCCTTTGAGATACTTGAACAAAAGACAGCAAAATGTTTTGCCTGGCACTATCCAAAACTGTGTGAAATTATCCTAAATTATGTGCCTGAGGTTAACACTCCTGCCTACCGTGAGTGCATGGGCAAACCCCTTTGAGTCACATCACATCCAGAGTGGGAGCAGGGAGCCCTGCAGCTGCCAGTTGTGCAGAAAACCCTAGTGTCCTCACCAGTGCTTCAGAGATGCTGCATGGAAGCAGTGAAGGTTTGGCCATGCAAACAGACCTGCTTTTTAACCCCCCTACTTCTTTGTTCATGTGTTTCCTGAGGCTTTCTAAGTGAGCAACTATTACCTCATGCTTGAGCTTTTTTTTGTTTAAATATCATTTAGAGTCCAACCTGCAGTAGGGATGTGAAAGCTGTGCAGGGTGATGATGGGATCTGTGGGATACCACAGCCCACATAGAGCCTTGGTCTCCCACTTGTATCCCAGATCCTTGTCCATCACTTGGCTTTGCCTCCCCAAGAGAGGTGCTGGGAAGAAAAAGGGGGGATTTCAGAAGAATATGCTCTCTCTCCCCCATCCCTTACAGCCTGGGCTCCTATTACACTGTTTTTCTCCCACCACAATAAGATATTCAACTTAGCAGCACGAGGTGGAGTGAGTGAGGGAGGACGATGGTGTGTGGCTGGTGGTTTTTTAATCTATCAAACATTTCCCCATTCTGCCGACTGCAAACTCCTGCCTGGCCATCCCCGCCGCAGCATCCCGCGTTACCATGCCAACAGAGGCTGTCATCCCCATGTAGTGAGAGAATGCTCTGCTTTCCTGTGGACCACAGGCTGGCAACGTGCCTGACTGATGTTGACCCCTCACCAGGGCATTTGGGGGGTTGTTTTTCCCCAGATCTTCCACTCCCAGGTAATAATCTACCTCTCATCTGCTCCTTTAAGATGTCATCATCAGTGTTTGACTTAATCAGGACACCTTAGCATGATAAACAGCCTTCTCCTGACCCCTGCACTTCCATTGTGAATCAGATACAGCAAGGCAAACAGTTCTTTGCTCCCTGCCACACACCACCTCCCTGTCCTCACCACTGTTGAGCAGGCATAGCTGGAGGGAGTGTGCAGGGCTGGAGGGAGCCCACAGTGCAGGGTGGCTGAGGGGCCCTGTGCCAGCATGGGTTCTTTTGGAGAGTGTTTAAAACTTGCCAAGCAGGTATCCTGCAGGCTCACTCAGGAAACAGAAAGTTAGATGATCTTTGCTTCTCTCCACCAGGGTGAAGATGCTTGTAGGAGGACTGTGGCTGTAGAACTGAGCCAGCATCAAAAGATAGCATCCTCCCTCAGGGGCTGAGGAGATCTAAGGAGGTGGAAGCAGTGGCTCTGTCACCTAGTCCCCAGCATGCTCTGGTCTGTTGTCTCTGGAGGGAGGAATATCCTTGAGGGCATAGGACTCATGATGGAGGAGATACTGAGAGTACACTAGCAGCCAGCACTTACTGGAGAAAATGTGAATTCCCTTAGATGAGGGCCTTGCCTGGTTGTTTTGAGGTATGGATTGCTTGCAAGGGAATAGGAGGTTGTACTGTGTGATCTCCAGAGCTCCATTGTAAGCAGTGTTCAGGGGAGGCCTTATTGCTCTGTTTGATTGCCTGAAAGGAGGTTGTAGCAAGGTGAGGGTTGTCTTTTTTCCCAGGTAACTAGTGATAGATCAAAGAGATGATGGCCTGAAGTTGCACAAACCAGCCAGAGCCCAGTGTGGGTACCTACTGCCAACCTAGCCATGGCTTGCTGGTCCCAGCACAGCACAGCCTTTAGTCCTGCTCACTTGGGCTGCTCCATGCCTGCACGGACATCAAAGATGCTGAGCACTGTGGCTACTGCTGTTCCCATTCATACAGGAAACTACCTTTCCCTCCCAGAGGAGGTTTGTACTCCAACAGCATCGCAGGAACGTTTTTCAGCTCCATTTCCAGCTGCTTTGTTCTCCTGCTTCCCTGCAGTTTCCTTGGAAAAGTTAATTTTCCCTGTGGGCTTCCTTTAGATGAAAACATTTCACCCCAATGGATTTGGTGAGCAAAGAAAACTTCAATTTGGAACCTGAATAGAAATAATTCTTTCCATAATAATTCTCCACCTTGGTGGAGAAAGAATGGTTGTACACTATGAAAGCTTGTGCCCCTCTACCATGGTTTTGTTCAAAACACGTGAGATACAGCCTAAATTTAAGTCAATAGCTTTCCCAAAGCTCTTGTGCTAGCTTCAACTCACTTTCTGATACCTTCCTTTAGCAGCTGGCACCAGCATAAAGCAAGGGTAATGTGTTACTCAAGTGTTGTCTTCACACACACTGTAAACTGGTGCAGCAGGAGGTATTGGTTGGTAGAAATCAGATGTTTCTGTTATTGCTTCCACGGTAGACAGCTCTTCCCAGGAAAAAATCTTCCTGACCAAGAGAAGGGCAGTGGAGTGAGAGGCCTGGCAGGAGAACAGCTGAGAAGGGATTCACAGCTCCTCCACACTGTGCCCTGCATGGGGAACATAGATGGACTTTGTTCTGATTAGTGTCACAGCCCCTCTCAGTTTAAAGGTAGCATTGCACAGTACTTGAAACGAGAAGAAAGGTAAAACAAAACTTTATCCTGAACACCTCAGAAGTAGCTGTAGTCAGGAAAAATGTTCTTGCTCTTCTTCCTAAGTTGGGATAAATCAAGTACAAGCTTTGGAATTCCCTGCCAGGTGGCAGTCCTGTTACAAAGCTGCTTTCAGTCAGGATGGAGAAGTACCAAGATGGAAAGAACTGAGCTAAAAGGTTTATCTTAATAATTAAGATTGTAGACCAGAGTACAGGGAAACTGTACTCTATTGCATTGCTGCTACTGCCTCACCGTGTGAGTGCAAACACGATAGCTTGTTCTGTGTGTCTCAGAAGCAGAATGGATGAATGCCTCTTCCTGAGAACACTGCAAGATAGCGTGATTTTTGGCAAAAAGCAAAAAGGGAAGGCAGTGAGCAGACAGAGGGTGGGCTGACAGCCTTGATGTGTAGAGGAACAGTTCTGCATGGCAGCAGGGGACAGGTGCAGAGGGCTGAGCTCTGTCTCCTGCCCAAATCAGTGCTGCAGGTGGACTGAATTAAAAGTAGGAGATGGGGAAATACTCATACATTGGACAAAGCAGCATTCCCCAAAATTTTTTGGAGAGAGGAGGTCTGCTGCCAAGACTCCTGGTGCCATCCATGCTCCAGATATGAAAATCTCAGAGTCCTCTGCCTGGCAGGGTCAGCAGTGGTGAGGGAGGGACCTGCCAGTGGGAGAGGAGCTGGCACTCCAGCTTTCACTGTCCCAACAGTGGGGGGGGTGTGGTCTCCCTGGGGTCTTCCCCAAGACCTGCTGGTGCCCTGTGTGGGATATCCAGGTCAGGAACATTTGAGGATGGAATCCAATTACTTTTCATGCCTGGTTCCCCCACTCCCACATAATCTTCTCCCCTTTTTTCTTTTTTTCATCCAATTTTAATTTCTAAACAATTTAAAGGAAGTGAAGGGTAGATTCACACTGTCTGTGCTGATTAAACCTGACCTGTCAATCAGTGAGTGTGGTACCGCAGGACAGCTGGACTGGGAGCCTTTTGGGACTGGTCAGAGAGGTGCTGTTACTCCCAGGGAAGCCTTGTGTGGATGCTTGTTGCTCAGAAAAAGTCACTGCAATCAACTTCAAAACTTGCATGGAGTCTCCAGGGATCATGAGAGCATCAGGAATACAGGACTTCCTTAGAAGAGAACAGGTGCAATTCAGAGGAAAACTGCAGATTTCTGCTGTTCTTTGGATTGAAGCCACAACACACCTGAAAAGAAACTACACCCACTCCCTGGAAGGTGATGGCCATGTGCCTTTGCAGCTCAGCCCCTCTTCCACCCTCCCTTCTCTGGCTTCTTTCTTTTACTCCTCCTTTATTGGACTTTCATCTCCCCTACAGTCCTTCCCACGTTTTTGTGTCTCTGCTTTGCTCCAAGCACGTCCCTCTGCTGGAGCACTCACCCCTTCCCTCTGCCATGTGCACAGGCTGGAGATGCTCCTCTCCAGCACAGCCCCCAAGAAGACCTGCCATGTGCTCCGTCACGCCCAGCCTGTTGCCAGGCAACACAGCATCACACACATTTCACTCTCAATCTCCAAAATTAAATGTATATACAGGGGATTCTCCTCTTGCTCACTGGGAGATGAACCTCATAGACATTAGTTTGGTTTAGCCAAGACAATGAGGGGCCCAAGCTGTCACCATTTGCTGTGCCTGATGCAAATCTGGAATCATCTAGTTCAGCTCAGGGCTGTTTCTTACCAGTGTAGGAGGGAACACAAAACCCATCTCATTTGTTTTCTCTTCCACGACATGCCTAACACACAAATATGGGACTTCGTACTCTTACAGAGAAGCTTTGTTTTCATGTTTGCAAAGTGAATGCTCGAATGAGTTAGAAGTTGAGCCATGACCAGAGCTTATTAGCTGTCAGCAGGCTGATGGACTGTCAGTCCTATTTCAGAACCAAGATACATGTTACACCACCTTCCATCCTACAATGTACAAATTGCATTTCATGACAGCAATATAACACTCCTGAGAGCAAGTTTTGGCACCATTATCACCCTTCTCAGGTCGTAAAAGTCACTCACTCTCAGCCACCTGTTTTAGAGCCATCAGACAAAGCCCCCTGCAGCCGTGAGAGTGACTGAAGGCCATGGGAAAGTGCATATGAATATTATCTCACATAAAATGATGAGTTAACAAGGAGCACACATCATGTGCCCAGTGAGAACATTTTACAAATTCCCCATTCCAGTCTGGAGCAGTCATGGAGGAAGTACATATCTGCCTCAATTTCCCACTTGAAAAATAAAAACAGAAAATTATTACACACAGAGGAGTAGGGCTGTTCCTTCTGCAGTCTTGGAAAGTTTGAAAGCAGTTTTATGTTCTCTCTTTTATCTCTGCTCAGATTAGAAAGGCAAGATGAACACCTTGATGTGTGTGACACCTGTGTCTGTCATCTTCCAGCCAGGAAGCTTTATGAATTTGGTTGTCATTCTGATGCTGCCTTTAGTAAGGCTCTTATTCAGGCACCTTCTGTGCACTTCCCCTGCGATATTATCACTTACCATTGTCTTCCATACTATGACAGTGCAGGTCACCTTTCTCTGTTGTTTCCAGAACATGTCTGAACCTGCTTGACCTTTAGAAGCCCTATATGCATAGTCAGTACATGCAAACAGACCCCAGGCTGGTAGCCCAGACAGCACTTGCTGGAGCCTGAGTTCCATGCTGGGCTCCTCTCTAGCATAGGAACTGACTGAACACGTAGGAGCTGGAGAGCATTTAACTGATGCAGGAACAAACAGTCTCCTGGCTGAGTTGGCTCCAACCACTGGGTCACTGCCAATGAAGGAGACCATCATGAGCTTTGTCGTGGGAGAAAAGGCAGAGTCCTATGTGCCTGACTGAATGAGATGTGGACTCAGTCTCCATCAGGTGAATGGGGAAATAGGTACCCTGCTGCAACACAATGGAAAGCAAAGCAATGACAGTAAAGCAGCAAGATCATAGGCTACAAGTGAGTATTTGCTTAAATACAACAGCTATGGGCACAGAAACAAAGGAAAGAAGCTTCTTACCTTCAGAAGACCTCAAGTACATAGGGATCTCCAACAAAATACCCTTACTTTTACTGACAACCCTTAAATGAGGTCTGGGAATGGGTGGATCCTGGCTCCATCCCTTCCAATCATGCAGTACATTGCATGCACCTGAGCTCCCCTGAGTTGGCCCTGCCTTTCCACCAGGTTCTCAGTCACTGGTTCAAGCCATGACTTAGCATTTCCACTACACGTACAGTGTGCAGGAATAATCTCTTCTATCACATTATCTTCAGCCCATCAACATATAAGTTAGAGGAGATAGCTTCAGGTGGCACTTTCAAGGTTTGCTCCAGAAACTCCCTGCTCCTGTGGCCATTGGGAACCAGGTTCTGACTTTGTTGTCTTCTCTTCCTCCTTGGTAATGGTGCTCAACTGACCTCAAAGCAACAAATTTTCATGGATAGAGGGGGAAAAAGGTGCTGAAGCTATCCAGCCCTCTCTATGGAGTTCAGGGGCTCTTTTTAAATCTAGATCATGGAATAATACAGTCATTAAGATTGGAACAGACCAAGATCATGTAGTCCAACTGTCAGCTCATCCCCACCATGCTCACTAAACCCTGTTCTTCAGTGTCACATTTGCCCTCTTCTTGATCACCTCAGGCAGATCAACACTTGCTCCCAGCTTGGTATCATCAGAAAGCTTATTGAGGGACCCTTGCAGTCCTCTTCACCACTACTCCATGTACTCTCCAGAACTGCAGCTAGGAGGTTTGATTCTGAAGGGAATTATCTGCCAACATAAATGGTAAGGAACATCCATAGCACTGAGGGGTGCCACAGCATCCAAAACTAGGGAACCTCATGAGACAAGTGCACCCAACAAATGCACTGTGTCACAGCAGATCTCCACCCTTAGCAATAATGAGTTTGGAGACGTTTTTTGGCACTTTTCAACTGTCTGTGGAGAATGGAGCTCCTTGTCCTTGCCTTGGGCCCTTCACACCACCAGTCATAATATGATCAGAAATGCCAGTCTCAAAGGGCATCACTACCATTCCTAACTGCTGTTGTGGAAATGTGAAGAGAAATTAAACGTGGGGCCTTTGATGTGCTAAGCTCAAACCTGAGTAGGCCTTTATCATGGAGCAGGATAGTGTCACTATTACTCTGCAGCTGTTTGCATGGTAGGAGAGGCTGTGGCATGGGGAAACTACCACGTGCAGGGCTGTTCTTTCGCCGTAGACACAGGAGCTAAAGCTTCTCAATAACTACAACTATCTCAGCACTTCGGTAACCATAACTGAAGGACCTTCACTTGGCTGTACCGTTTTTCAAATGAATGAAAGCACAAACTAGACTGGTCTGCGGGCTTGTAATAAAGGTCGGCTGAAATGGGAGGCAGCATGTGAACTCATCTCCATTGAGAATTAATTCTGCCTTCCCACCACAGTTTCCATCCTCTGGTAAAAAAGATTTGAGCACAGGCAAGATGCACGGCTGCATGCAAAGCTCTGCTCACCAGTTCACCCATTCACAGTTCCTAAAAATAGCAAACATTTCCACTCGCTCTTGAGAATTCTGCACCATCTTGCAGAAGTGCAAGATGAAGGATCTTTAACTCAGCAAAGATGGGGAACCCTGGATAGAGACTATGCCTTTGGGATATTTCCTTAGAAATACACAGTATCTAGCATATGGTGTGTCCAAGCTCATGGGGCTGATGTAAGGAGGGATTTGTGGCTTAAAGGACACAGAGTTGCTAAAAAATGATGCTCCCAGCTGTTCAAGCAGTTGTTGGTGTCTGTCAACTACATCAGGACATGTGGTCTTCTCATCCAGGGCCGATGCCCGAAGGTGATTATGAGGCACTGTAATTGCTGGTAGAAACTTTGTCCTGTGGAAGGTCTTTAAGAAAACCTTTTCTGCTAGGAACCCACAAGATGTAACTGCCAAAGGTTTCTGTCTTGGTGAGATCAGGTCTAGATGCAGCTGCAGCAAGTGCAGGAAGAAAAGAGCATGTCCTATACGAGGAAGGAAGCATTCTCTTGCTTCTGCCTTTCCCTATTTTCACAACATGAGCTACACTTAATTTATTTGCATGGTGCTTTTCGTCTTCTGTGCAAGGAGATCAGTAGCACTTCCAGTTTAGTGTCCAGTTTGCTTTGCTTTCTCTTCTCTTGTTGTTTGTTTCTTGTTTCTTTTGTTGCTGTTGATTGGGTTTGTTGTTTTTTTTTTATTGCTGTTATTGATGATTATTTTTTCCTGCTTTGGAAGAATAACTGTGTTCTTCAAGGAGTTGCTGGTTTGACAGAAGAGCCTGTCCCCTCCTGTCAGCGGTATGTGGCGATGAGAAAGGTTTTCCATCTTGATGGCAAATTCTGGACGGAAGTGGCACTTAGCTGATAACTGTGATGGCAAGGGAAAGAGCTCCTTATTCCCCCTGCCTCAACAGCTCCTCAGGGCTGGAGGTGACACAGCTAAGTGGTACTGGTGGAGATTTATTTTGGATGCTCCCTTGTGCTAGTTCTAATTATGGTATTTACTGATGTGAGATACTTTCTACAGAAATATCTATCCAAGTTCCATTTGCTGAGTGCATCTGTGTGCTAGAAGAGGTCCAAAACATGTCCTGGTTCTGGCAAAGCCCTGCTTCTCTTCTGTTTTTACAGAGAGGTAGATGCAATCTGATTCATTGCTTGGCTGCTTTACTTGTGCAGACCCTTCAGGACAGCACTGATTTCTCGCTCCTATGTCACAAACCCAAAGATGAAGGTGGGAGACATATGAACACCTAGAAAGTGCTGAACCATTGGATACCACACACTATGGTAGCCATAGACCAGAAGCCATGATCTGTAGAGGCACTATCACACTGTCTGTGGGACTAAAGACAGGAGACAAAGGTTATGGTGTAGAGCTTGCAGCAGAGCAGCAAGTAGGAGGGTAGTTCAAATGAATGATTTAATAACATAGGACAGCGGACAGCCATGAACAAATTCCTCCATGGCCTCTTCAGGATGATTACAGCTACAGTATGCCAGATCCAGCAGCTTCTTTTTTTTTGCTCAGAACATGAACTTCAGAAATAAACTGTTGGGTTCTCTCTGGAGAGAAGGCAGCCCTCGAGGAGGGGAGGGAGACCCAGCTCTTGGGGCTCTAGGGGTCTTGAGGCTGCCTGTCTTCTGGAGGGGAAGAAACAAACCCCTCAGTGAGGATCTTTGTATATTAAATGTGCATCAGCCTTAATGAGACTCAGCAGAGATGGGTGACTAATTCCAGAGCAGTCATTTATTCGTGAACGTGGCTTCAGGTAGATTATTCAAGAGCACACGATGGTGTCTTTGAATGCATTTGCTGCTAAGCAATTGGCTTTCTGAAGTTCCATGTTGTGGCTGAATGGTCAGATAATTCATGTGATATGGTTTCTGCTCCCGACTGGGTGAACTTGCAAGCACAAATGTCACCATTTGTGAGCATAATTTTTCCCCTTCATGTATGCCTCTGACATTTGCTTTCCACTTACCTTTTTGCCAGTAACATACAATCACAGTTGGTGGGATGAAATACTACTAACGGGCCAGAGAAGGCAGTACTGGAATGGCCCAGGGTGGGGCTTAATGGGGCCATTGGTGCCTGGAGCTTTGAGAGAGACAGAGGTTTCTCATCTCTCCCAGGAGCTCCTCTCTGGAACCCAGCAGTTAATTCAGAGCAAGTGCTTCAGAAACATGCTGCTGCCAGGAGACCTGTGCACTGCTGCAGCAGTGGATGGGGCTAATGGCACACCTTTGTGACAGCAGGCAATGAGGGGAACTGGAGCTGGGCCTCCCACGCTTGAGGCTCCTGGTGGCACGTTTGCACATGGGGAAGCATCACAGGATCCTGATGCCTCCATGCCAGCACTGCCTGTGCCCTGTACCACGAGGCCAGGCGCTCCAGATGAGACATGAGTAACCACGCAGGAGACAACCTGCCATGTGGAAATGGTGGATGTGGCTGATCCTTGTCTTGAATAGCCTCTTTGGCTTGAGGCTGAACCTGACAAAGCTCAGATCTACTGAACTGGTTCCTCCCCTGAAACAGGCATGCAAGGAAACCCTGTTGCTTTGAAAGAGCCCCCAAGCCATGGGACTCATGAGATGTGAGCAGAGATCATTTTTCCAACAGCATCAGCTGTTGTTGTGACACCTTTTCCCCTCCAATTCTTGCAACGCCTTTGTGTGGATGCAGAACCTTCCTGGATCCCCCTTTTCCCCCTGAGTCTTGCATGGTGGCTGCCTCCAGGACCTCTTTGTTGTGACAAGAGCTTTACAGGGAGGACTGTCCCACCACCAAGATGATGTCCTTCAACCCTCATTTTGATGCAGAGAGCATCAGTTTGGGTTGCCTCTCTTCCCAAGGGCTTGCAGAGGGACAGCCCCAATGGGTTGGTAGGTGCAGCAGGGAGAGGGCCTGCTCAGGGATGCTCTCCAGATTCAAGGACTGACAACCTGCAGTTGAGGGTGTTGCCCAGCTGCCATCCTGCACTGCCTCACGTGCATCTTCAGGAGTGTTCTGAGTCTTGCCCTGCTTAGCTGCAGTCACACATCTGCTCTGCCTTCAGGCCCAGAGGGCTTTGGAGAGCCCCCACACACAGGTGTCAGCCTGGGAGAACCCTGCTTCAAGGTCTGCTTTCCCTGTGCATCCCTTGCCCGGATGGTGCTGACAGGAGAGCTTGAATGGTTCCTCCCAGGGATACCACCCCTGCTCTGTGCTTACAGTGCTGCTGTGGCACTACTTCTTCCCAGGAAAAATTCCTCCATGGAAATCCATCACTTCATGCCTGATCTAGAGATGCAGAGCTCCTTAATTATATTACTCTTTTAAGATAAAGATCAGAAGCCGATACACAGGAGAGTGACTGAAGATTTCAGTGACTGTTACCATTTCAGTGGGCAAAACTCTAGCATCAGCAGCTGATCCTCAGCAGTGTTTCTGACAGTTTTGGCTCCCTTTACTCAAACTGTGTTGTACCCATAGCATAACACTCCTTGGGGAAAGCTGAGCATCCCCGTTGACCTGGGCTTCCCTGGCCTGGAAATTCCCCCACCCTGACCAGAACCCTCAGAAGGTCTTCCCCAGCTCCCCATGAGGCCTCCAGGCCACTCTCTGCCCTGTAGCATGGAAGGACTTCCAGCAGATCACCTTCTCCTTTATCTCTGTGGCTAGAGGAAGAAGTCCAGCCTTCGCTGATCACTATTCCAGACAACCACAGCAACCATCAGCTCCTGCATCTCAGCCACCCTTGTCCAGGAGCATCCCCCTGCCTAGCACTCCGCACTCTCCTCTGCTCCCACCTCCCCAGGAATAAGCAAAACCCTTCCCTCTGCAAGCCAGCAGGGGTTAATGCTGTCAGCCATGACGTCAGGATCGCAGTTTGCCCAGAGAGTCCCCCTCCCCATCCCCAAACTCCCTCTCTCCTCCTCTCCTCTTGTGACTTTGCAATGAGCAGCAAAACTCCACAGGAGCTGCGGCAACAGCACTAGGGAATCATCCAGCCTCCCTCAGAGAGCAGCTCCTTCCACAGACAGGGATTTATTTATTTTTTACACATGCATATATGCATTTATTTATTTATCAGGTTGCATTTGTTTTTCCTTTTTTTCCTGCTTGTATTATTTTAACCCTTTCAGAAAAGCCCCAAACCATCGAAGTGATGAGCCATAAAATAAAATAGCAGCACGGTGGGGTGGCACTGCTTCCCCTTCCCCCTCAGAAAATAAAGAGGGAGGGGGGAGCAGGTAGATAAAATCCAGAATAAAATCGTATTGCTCGATAACTCACGCCTCCCCCCTCACACACACACACACACTGCACACACGCACACAGGCACACACACCACTCTCTTTCTCCTCCTCCTCTTCTCTGAAGGTGGGTAGCAGGAGCCATGCAACATCTGCAGAACCGGATGGCAAAAGAGCAGGAGGAAAAATAATCCAAGTGGAGTGCTCAAGGGACACTGAGTTCTTCTTTTTTTTCTTTTTTTTTTCCTTTTTTTTTTTTCTTTCCTTTTTTTCCCTTCTTCTCCTTCTTCTCCGCGTACCTGTGAGATTCGATTTCACATTTTGCTCAGCTCATTTTGGGGCATTTTATTTTTCTTTCTCTTGGGATTTTCTCCATTGCCAGAGGATGTCTCTTGTTGAGAGGATGCTGAAAGGAAGAAGAAACGAATTCTTTGACTGGCACTGAAGGAGGGGGGGGGGATATTTTTCCCCCACATTTTTTAGTTTTTCTCATTATTCTTTTTCTCCGGGAAATCACTAACTGGGGGGGGTCGGTTTCTTTTTTCCCTCCCCCCCTTTCTTTGGAGGGGGATTTTAGGAGATCCATCCTTCTTTCCCCTCCCCTCCAAAGATTTTTTTTTCATCCTTCGTCTTTGTGGAAATGTGGACATTTCAGGCAGACAGATTGAGTGGAATTGTCTCTGCTTTAGCAGCTCTTTGTGTCGCCTGCTGTGCGCAAAGGTAAGGATTGCGATCCCAGGCTGCAGGGACAGGGGGGCTGATACAGGGGATGTTTGTTTTCTTTGGGATTTTCTCCATCGATCTGCGTGTGGGAAAGGGGAGGGGGTCCTTTCCCCAAATTGCTTCCCCAGCCGCCTGTTGTTGTTATCTCCCAGCCCGTGTCATGCCAGGGGGAGGAGGGATGCTCATACATGCAATGTGCTGCAGACGGAGCCCACCTCGCAGCCCACTTGCAGCGCGTCCCCCCCACCCCCCCTTCCTGCTCAACCTGGGGGGGAAAACAACAAAACGAAGCGCTTTGCTGGGAAACATGGTGTCTGTGGGAGCCGAGCTGCGTGCATACGCACCCAGCACAGGGCTGCCTTGGCCGTGCCTGTGTTGCACACACACACACACACACACACACACTCTCACACACGGTGCACACGCAGCCACATCACATCCAGGCGTGCTGTGCCGTTCGCAGAGCCCAGCTCCGCAGTGCACAGGAGGCGATGCCTACGTCTGTGCCTACACGCAGATTTATGGCATGCCACATAATCATCTGGGGGTGCAGCCGGCTCAGATACAGCCCTGCATGTACGCATCCATCTGTGCTGATTGGCTGCACACATGTGCATGGCGACGCACCAACAGCACGGCACGGTTTACCTGCTCTGTGTGTAGCCATGTCAATGTTTGCACTGCTCCCCTGCATGCCCAGGCTGCAGCTATTCCTGGTGCACGCCTTGAGCACTCCGAGCAATCCCAGCAGCCAGAGGTGCAGGCACTCATCCAGCCTAGACAAGGTGTACGGAGCACACCTGTTTGCTCTGACACAGGCGTTCCTGCTGCCTGCACACACAGGAGCAGTGCTGCCTGCTCCTCCTCACCCTCCTGCTGACAGATGCAGGCAGGTGGGTTTGTACGTGTGTGCTGGGGTGGGAGCTGGTGCATTACGGTGCTCAGCCATGCTTGCTAACAGAGCGTTCCCTTCGCACATATGCAGCTCCCTGCACAGGCTTGCATGTCTGTATACACAAAGATTTATGTTCCCATAGTTATAGGCATGCACATGCGCAGAGTCATGCCCACCTTCTGCACACTATTTGTGCATGATTCTAACGTGTATGGACACATACACAGACGTGTTTAGAAGCAAATGTGTAAAGAAAAATGCTCACATCAGCAGCCTCTGCTCAGACATGTCTTTGCATGTGTATTTATGTGTATATTTCTTCTGCTTATGGCACAGACAGACATTCACCTACAGTCTCAGTGCACATCTCTGCACATCCTGGGGACAAACTGCTCTCCCATGTGCACATGCCTCCAGCTACTCCCACTCATCCCTGCCAGCAGCACAGTGTGCATGTATGTGGATGTTTGGCTGCAAGTGTGCGTGTATATGTAAAGCACATGCACACCCACATAGCCAGGGACACAGTATTCACAAATTCAGCTCACAGGCTGGATGGACGTGCTCCCTCAGTGGATGCAGACCCACATTTGCCAGGAATAGCACTGACATGCAGCTGCTCGCCCACAGCTGGGCAAAAGCACAACTTGCCTGCTCAGCATGAGGGAAGTGGCTTTCAGGATCTAAAAGAGTACTGAGAGACAAGAGACCTTGTCCTTAGTGCCAATTTTTGCCCTTGTGGGGCCAACTGGTGGGGAGGAAGGAGCCCCTCTAACCCTTTCCCCCCTCTGCCCCTGACTTCATGGACCCTGGCACGTTGGCTGCTGTCTCTGCTTTGGTTTCTTTGCCCATATTGAAGGGGTAACACAGCTTCCTGAGCTCATGTCTTGTGTGAGGTAGAAGTGCCAAGCCCCCCTGAGAAATGCATACTTTGTATGCTGAATATGGAAATCTATGAACATAAAAATCTTTGTGCCCAGGAGTGACTATCTAGAGACAAAATAAGCTGATGGACACTAATACAGTGAATATATATACAAAAGTGCATGGCAAAAACCTGCATACCTGCATAGAAATCCACAGGTGCAAACATCCTTGCGAGCACAGGCACAGTACTGTGAAAACATCCACCTGCATGCCCCTTCTGGCCTTCTTGCAGTGATTAAAACAACACTCTCTAAGGATATCTCTTTGTAAGGTGCTCAGTCAGGGCAGCAGCTCAGCCACAACCCTGGCACAAGTGCTGAAGGGTTTGTGCCTGCACCAAAGCTGGGCTGGGGAGGTGTGCTGGCTCACATTGTACATCACTGGCTGAGAGATCCCTGCACATCCACAGCCTCACTGCATGCCCAGTCTCACCAGTCTCATATGCCCCCATCCACTCCTGTACAGAGAACCTGACCCCAGCCCATGGTACCCATCAATTCCTGCTTCTTTGCTGGAAACCATGTCCACATCCCACCTTCTCCTCACAACCCAGCAGAGCACCTGTAGTCCCCTCCATGAAGACCTGGATGTCATCACACACATGCATGTGTTTCTGCGCATCTGTCACAGCTGTAGCCTTGCGCTCCAGTGCTTTGTTGTGTCTGCATGGCCCTGTGGCCATGCAGGAGGCCATGCATACCCCACAGAGTCAGCCCTGTGTGTGTGTGTGTGTGGAGACACACGGACATGTCAGGACAGACGCTGGTGTCCGGCCAGGCGCAGGCTGGCTGGCAGAGGTAGTGCCATGGTGCAGCCTTCCTTTGACTTAGATGAATGTGGGAGGCAGTGCTGACAGGGAGACATGCTGTTCTGGTGGGTGACTGCAAGAAGCAGTGCTTGTTACCACCAGGGACCCTATTTCTCATGCAGAGCAGGGGATGGAGGGTGGCACAGGGGCTGAGTTCCAGGTGACAGAACCTATATACCCCACTACATGGAATAGATTCAATATTTTTAGTATCCTCTGCATTCTGGTTTCCTACCTTTGGTTTTGCTTTGCCTCTCAGGCTGCTTTTAGGGGGAGCACTCTTCTCACTGAGATGGCTGGGGGGGCTGAAACTGCTGAAGCAGGGACAGCCCTGCATGACATGACAGTCAGAGGGCCGGAGGGCAAGGCGCCGTGCCCTGGCACACATAGCAGAAGATGGACCCTGCCTCCCATCTCTGCCTCCTGATTCGCGTTGCTAAGAAGCCATGGTGATGCTGAGTGGCAGAAAATGAATTTTTACATGCCAAAGATTGGTCGTGGTTTATGACATTGCTTTTTCCTGTCCTTCAATAGCATGAACACATATCTGGGTGCACAGGGAGGCAGAGCTTGCCACTGGGTTGTGGCAGTGCAGGCTGTGTGTAGGGGGGCAGGTGTGCAGTGGGAACATCAGTGCATGGGTGTCCACTCTGTGCAGTGTGAAATTGGTGGAAGTTGTCCAGAAAGGCGGGTTGGTGGCCAGGGTGCACCAGGCTGTGGGATGGCTGGGATGCAGCCATGCACTGGGAGGCAGCACAGGTTGCATGGTCCTGTGGTATGCAAGGAGTCATCACAGAATCATAGAATGGCCTGGGTTTTAAAGTACCTCAAAGATCAACTAGTTTTAACCCCTTGCCATGGGCAGGGTCACCGACCAGGCTGCCCAGAGAGCAAGACATCCAGTCTTGCGTTGAATATCTGCAGGGATGGGGCATCCACAACCTCTCTGGGCAATCTGAGGGACTCTCTGGGCCCTGTGGGATGCTGTGGGATATGAAGGATGCTGTGATTGAGCTAGATGGTTGGGATCCCCATGTACGGGTCTGGGAGCACAAAGGATGACAAGGATTCTCTCCTTTTTGTTTCAGCCCATCCACTGGGAATATTTCTGTGGTGAAAGAGATTGTGGACAAACTGCTGAAGGGCTATGACGTCCGCCTCAGGCCTGACTTTGGAGGTATGGTGATGGCTGATTGCGGGGAGTGGAGCACAGGATCCTGCCTGCACCATGTACCACCCTGCAACATGCTCCCTCCTGCCTCCTCCCTCACATTTTCTTCCTCTCCGTGGTTTCCATCATCCTCTCCTCCCACCTTCTCCTCCCTGCTCTTCTTCATCCTTCCCCATCCCTGGCTCCTTGGTCTCTCCGATGCCTGCTTTGGCCCCTGGCTCAGCTGAGCACTGAGCTCTGCAGGGCATGGGCCAGCTTTCTCAGTGCAGGTTCAGTGTTGCTGAGTGCCACTGGAGATGCGAAGTGTAGAAAAAAAGAGGAACTCTATCCTGAATTTGCAGTGTCTGCAGACAGATGGGGGATTGTTCATGGTAGGATGTTCCTGAGGACATTTTGCTGAGGCAGACGCTCTGGATTTTCTCTACCCTGAACTTTCCTCCCTCAAGGACCACAGTTCATGTCTCCATAACTTCTGCTGCTCCTGGCGCCAGATTTTATAGCTGCTCTCCCTGCAGATGGTTGAAATGTCCATTGGCAAGGCTGTCAGTTGGTCTGTACCCCTTAATGACAATGTGGGATAAAATATTACTTGGAGAGCCAGTGACCTCACTGTTGTTCAGCAGAAGATGTAAAGATCTGCAATTCCACTCTTGTATTCTGTGAGCAGAAAGGAGAATGGGAAGGGTTTGTTCTTGTTGCCCTGGTGAAGATGAAATATGAAATAATTCTTGGGTATTGTCATACTGCAGGGCACTGCTAAGGTCTGTCTGTTGGAAAGATGCAGGCACTGGAGTTCCCACCACTGTCTGCGTGGTCAGAGAACATCCCAAGAAGTTGTGGGGGGGGTTGGAGCACTCCTGACTTCAACTGCCATGCTTGGATTTTTCAGTCTTCTCTGGGCAATGCCAGTTTCTCCTCAGGAGGAGGAGTGTGAGACTGGGGGAGCTTAAGCCTGAGGAGGTCAGATGTTCTCCAGACAACTGCTGGGAAGCAGATTCATTTATGGGCGTTTGAAGGGAACAGCTACCAGAGTCAGGTCAATGGAGGGCAAGGGAGGAATTTTCTTGATCCAAATCTCCTTGAAACCATCGGTAGGGAAATATTGCTGTGGATTTCTTCAGGTTTTGAAGTCACCCTGGTGATGCGAGAGCAGCACAAGGTGCTGTTGGCCCAGGGCTAGTGGGGGCTGTGGGATGGGGCAATGCTTGTTCCTCCCTGGTGCAGCTGGGTGTTGCTTCAGTGCAGGAGGGTATGGCCTTGTGAGCATATGCAAGACAGCAGGGTTCCTTCCTCTTCCTCCTCTCTTTTGGATGCGAGATGTGGCTGGATTGTTTTAAGGGTCTATCTGGGAAATATGAAATGCCCCTATTAGCTGACCTGCCCCAATCACAGGAATTGATGCAGTCACTTTTTGTAGGGAAGGGAGAACTGCAGAGATGACACAAAAAGAGCGAGGAAAACCATATCCTAAGCTGCTGAGATTATTTATTACAGTAAAACAGCAGGTAACCTGGCTCCATGGGGGCACAGAGCAGAGGGGTGGGGGAGCTTTGGAGGTCCTGCAACTCCAGATCCCTGGGACACCCAGATTGCCCCTGGGACGCAACACCCCATTCTTCAGTCCAGGTGCTGGTGATGCTGCTGGCACTCTGCGTACTGCATGGGCTGGGCTGAGCACGCAGTGCCTCCTTTCTGACTGTAAAATGGATGTTTTTGAAAAACCATCACAGTTTATTTGATTTTACCTTGAATTCCCAAAGTACAAAGTGCATTTTCCTCACCCAAGCTGAGAAAGAGAAAGAAAGCAGTAGACTTAATTCCTGTACACATCTCACTGTTGCCTTTCACCCTCTCTTGCCCCTCCCTGTGCTCGGGAGTGCAAAGAACCCTCTGGCAGTACTCACTATTGTGTCTTCAGTGCTCAGTGTGCAGAAATACCCTAACTCTCAGCATGTCTGGCTCTCTGCTCTTGAGGCTAATATTCTGTGTGGAAACATTGCCATCTATAAGTAAGGGAAAGATGGGCTGAGAGGTGGATCTGAAAACTGGAGGTCATTAGTTTGTACACCCAAGGAAAAACAGTGGAAGTCTCCTAGCACCATCACTGTCCTTAAAGCTCACCAGCTCTCTGAGATTTTGGGGCAAATCCATTGCTAGGATAAATCCAGAGAGATCATACCAGGAGTCATTTAACCTGTAGTGGTTTCTGGTCCCAGAAGACTTGAGGACTGGGCTGTTCTCCAGGACAGTGCCCATGCCTTGAATGCTGGGCAAGATGGCTATGAGCCATCTCTGCTTGGGAAGGTGATTACTCTTCACCCACTTGAGCTCTGATTCTGAGAAGACCATATAGGGTGAGTTATGAATGTCCGAGATGGTGTCTTGTTGGAATGACAAGTCCTGGTTGGAGTTATGGCCCAGGAGGAACAGCACAAGGCCGTCTTGGGACTGACAGAGCTGTGACCGAAGTCTCTGGCTGGACAGGGAGATGGAAGCAAAACAGCTCCTCTCCCCTTCTGGCATAAAGGAACACATTCCCCACTTTCAACCCCGCACCCTTGGTCCTTTACTCTATCCACAACTGTGATCTGACCCCCGTCCATCTGTAGTGCCAGGCTCAGTTTTGAGGCAGAAGAGTGCAGAAATCAGCTCACTGGCCTCAAAGTGAAGAATGCTGCTTCCCTCCTTTCCCTGGAGAAAGGATTTCCAGCAGCACCACAGACCTTTGCGCTGCTGTCTCCATCCAAGGGTCCTCCTTGTCCCAGCACCCCCATTGCACCTGAAATGTGGTGCTTTAACAGCTCCAAATGCAACTCACAGTTCCATAGTCCTCTTTTTTTTTTTTTTTTTTTGAAAGAGAATGAGAACTCTGGCTAATGCCAAAAGGAGGACAGGCCTGCTGGGGATTGCAGTTCACTTTTTAATTTTGAGATGCCTCGTTAGCTTCGGGCCGAGCTGAGTGGCTGAGAAGCATCAGCCACTCACTCTCCTCCCCTCTCCCCCACCCCCTGGAAACCCATTAGGCCGATGAGCAGGTCGGCTCTCAGGGGTGGTGCGGTGGCACCGAGTGTGACACGCTCACCTGGGAGCAGAGCTGAATGGCAGGAAATATGGGAAAAGGGGAAAAGTTGGAACAATATAGGGGTGATGGAAAAATCTGGGAGCACCTCCTCCAGAAAGCCATCCTGGGTTAGCAGGAGCTGCCCAAGGAGTCAGAAACCAGGAGAAGTAGAGTGGTGATACTGAAGTGGATGCTGTGGGGACAGCAGGTACATCCTCATCCTTGGGTGCAGGTGATAAACCCTTCAGCCCTGGTGAGCCCTGGCCATTCCTTCTTACTTTCTGGATACTGTCTTCCAAACCCTCGGAGAGCACGCCAGGTCAAGGAGATGTGGGACAGTGGCACACATGCAGGGATAGCAACGCTCAGTTTTCATGGGCTCAGCAAGGAGAAAGGGCAAGGTGTCATGACAACGCAGCTCTAAAGGGTTTGTCCAGGACTGTGGTGAGGATCTAGACCAGGTTTGGAGGAAGTATCTGTAGGGCAGGAGAAAGATTAAGCCAGTTTGCTGGAGATCTCTTCCTTGGTACTGCAAGAACGGCAGTGGAAGGGAGGGAAGGAGCTTTTTAGGGAGGTACTATGGAGCCTGCTCAGCTCTGGGAGAGCAGGACAGCTCACAGGGAGACCAAGTGGCAGTGGCAGGGATCCAATAGGCCCTGCCCTGGGGGATCAGTGACACAGAGGTCAGTGCCTCCTTCCAGGTGGGTTACAAGCCAGGCCATGGTGCAGCAAACAGGATATAGAGAATCCCCATGTAGAACTGGATGAT
This sequence comes from Odontophorus gujanensis, assembly GCA_013399175.1. Lineage (NCBI taxonomy): Eukaryota > Metazoa > Chordata > Aves > Galliformes > Odontophoridae > Odontophorus > Odontophorus gujanensis. The sequence continues at coordinate 42,527 of VXAB01004013.1, read as the reverse complement.
GCTGCTGATCTGTTCTGGGAAACATTGCAAAGCTACAGCTGGGGGAGAGGGAGAGTTTTCAGAGCAGCACCCTGGTTCTTGTAAGTGCTCTTAGGCACTCACTTTCAGAAGCATTAGTACCATAGGAGGAAAAAAAAAAAAAAAAGAAAGAAAGATACAAAAAAAAAAAAAAAAAAAAAGACAAAGTAAATGAAGACTATCTTGCCCCAGGGTAGAGAAGCCAGTGAAGGAATGGCAGGAGGATCCTGCTTGAGCTCAGTGACTCAGCTGCTCTCTGTTGGTGCAACATTTCCAACCTGAAACTTTGCAAGACTTTCTCTTCTTTCAAGGAGCTAAAGGAAAGAAGACCCTGTATGGAATCTTTACAGACCTTAGTCAAAAAACAAGGGGATGTTATCCCCTGCTCCTTGTCCCCTGCCAACCTAGAAATGCAGGGTTTCTAGTGTTGCTCCTGGGTGATATACATGGTGTCTGAAAATGTGTGGTGAAAAGGGAACGATGGCATATGTTTCCATGTTTCCTGTTTATCCATGCCCATGGGTTCAGCAGCTCCTCCCACTCCAGTTTTTATTCACATTTCCCTAGGAAGGATTAGGGTGTAGGGAGTCTTGGATCCAAATGAACCCAGGCTTTGGGCTCTTGGAGCGCCCATGCTCTGCTCCTTGTCTGCTGTGTCTGGCTTCCCAGCTTCCATCAACCTTGCCCCATCTCACCCCTCTCCTTTAAGACATGAACCCATCCTTCCGCTGCCCACCCTACTTCTCCTCCTTGCCCTTCCTGCGCTCATCCCTCTCTGCTCCACCACACCTGCATCGTCCCGTGGTCCCAGCCTCCCCCATGCCTCCCTTGTTCCCCAGCACTTCTTCCTCAGGGGCAGTAAAGTCCACCCCAAGTTCTGTGGACCTGAGGACAAAATCTTCAGCCATTCCCTGTGTAACGACATGGCTTTAAACCCAGAACTGCAAAAACAAACGATTGCTGATGCATAAAGTGTTGCAGTGAAGAACTGTCAGTAGTTAAGAGCTCAGAAAGCAGTGGGGCTGGCAGGAGTGACAGTGCTGGCTGGCACCAATGCGGCAGGAGGCGGCGGGGCCAAGCTCTGACCCCCCAGCCGTGCATGGCTGAGAAACAACGGGTCCCAGTGGCACTGTACTGGAAGGAACGGGAATTTGGTGGCTTATGTAGGCAGTGCTGGCAGTGTTGCATAGTGCTAAGGCTCACTGAAAAGTGTACCTGTTTTCTACTGCGTATAAGGCTTGGCCACTGTGCTCTTGTGGATTTTTTTTTTTCCATGTAGCTAGCTTGCTTTCACTTTTCTGAGGAAAGAGGGTAAATTTTAGGCAAAATGATTCAGATATTTCTGAGAACAAGCCGAGGTACATATGTGATGTTTTTTTTTCCCTTTTTCAAAATGCTGGGGGTGAAGCTGGCAGCACCTCAGCAGGGCTGGCCCTGGTACACACACAGCTGCTGCCCGGGACCACCAGCCCAGCATGGTGACTCTGGCATCTTGATGCCATCCCAGTGAGGCAGGGAGGGAGAGAGCACCCTGCAGGATGGAGCTGCAGCTCTGCCCTTCCAGGGCTTAGTCCTCAGCTCTGCATCTCTCTTTCCTTCTCTTTCTGTGGGAAAAATGTTAAATTCCCAGAGTGGCCAGACTTGACTTCCTCAATGCTTCTGAGATGACTTCAGCCAATACTTTTTGCATGCTTTGGGGAGGAGAATTGGGCCCCAGAAGAATGGCACCTCCATGGCTATCCTTCATTGTCTGCGAGAGGGACTGTCCAGAGCTGAACACCCATTAACCTGCTACTTTGCAGCCTGACTGCAGTGGGAGATATCACCTTTCCTTCCCTCTACCCGGGAGGAGTAGCTCTCGGTTTGAAAACAGGGGGCTTAGTAGGAGAAAAGGAGTAAATGGAGGAAGGAGAAGTCTGGAAAACTTAGCAAACCCCCATGCTACCCAGGGCCAAAGTGAAGGTGGATTAGTCACCAGGGCTGCCAACAGTCCCACCCTTCTTCCTAAGGAAAGGTTGTTGAGAAAAGTGTGTCATTGTTTTGCAAATTGGCTGCCACTGCTCGGCCCCTGCTTCCTCCCCCATGTATGTGACTTCTGGCTCCAGACCATGGGTCACATCCTCTCTAGGGCTAATCCAGAAAGAAGATGACAACCTCCTGCTGTTGTGTCTTACTTCATTAGCCGAAGTGGCAGGAAATGAAAGGATCCAGTCCTTCTTGGGACATATGTGGATGTTAACACATTGCCACATGATGGGATTTCTATTTTTTTCACTTTGCTCTTTTTATAGGAAATACATACTGTGAAAAGGACTTTGAGGTTGTGAAGTCAAACACTCAGGACTTCAGAAGAGCCACAGTTGAGGTTGCTCCCTGGCTCTGCATTTGTTCTCCTTGTGAGGGTGCACCTGGAGGAGAGCTCCAACTGCTTCCTCATGCACACCTCCACAGAGCACCCAGGGGATGATGCTGTTAGACATGGAGCTGCTCCTTCATGTTTCCCTCACTCAAAAGGGGCACAGGCTGCCAGCATGATAGGAGGGATGAGCTGAGATGGTCGTGGCAAATGATAAGGACAGACAGAGCCAGGAGAGGTTGGAGAGAGCTGCACACCTGGTGCAAAGCCTCGGAATAAGCGTGCAGACACCAGCTTGTGCTTATGCATTCTTGACTGCTCCATATTGAGATGTGCTCCTATAGAACTAATTGTTTTAGTTTCTGCTGTCAAATACCTAAGTACAGTGTGAGCATCTTCACACTTCCCTCCTGAGGAGTCAGAAGTATCCCCTGCTGTGGGGTGCCCAGCCAAAACACCTGATTTTCCAGACTGCTTAGCAGTGCTGTATTCAGCATGTGACATGCTCAAAGCATGGTGCCTATTCATATCAGCCACAGCTGTGAGGGCTCATCCCCATGCCCCAGTAGGCAGGCAAGGTCCATGAAAACCTGTAAGATCTGGGTTTAGAACTGTGACATGTCCAACACTGGAGAACAGGACACAGCTACACAAACATCTTTCCTTTCCTGGAGGCCTCCTCCTTACTCACTGCATGGCTATCGGATTTTCAACAAAGCATCCAGGGACCCCACTGACAGCACTATCCTCCCATATATAATCCTACATCATCCTCAGAGCAAATCCATCCTCTATTGAACAAGGAAGAGGAATGAACAAGTATCCTGAGGATTCTTTAAGAACTGTCTGTGTAACATCCACTCAGCAGTGGGCATGATTCCACTTATGTTTCATCCATTTTGTTTTTTGGGTGCAGCAATACTTTAAATTTTTTAGTCCCACCCTCCAGTGTTACATATCTTGCAAACTTCTTGTTGTATGCTGAATATATTTGTGCTTTCATCCATGGCTCCACAACGTCCTTCAGTGATAGGAAGCTCCTGGTGGCATGACATAGACAGCAATGGAGATGGGTTCCCCTGACTCTTTGTGCAAAGTAAGGTTGGATTTGGGTGTCTGAGCAATCTGAATGCCTGCCCTAGAGCAGTGCTCAGTATCACCAAGTGTTATTTGCTGGATTCAGTATCCAGCGAAGGACATGAAGGCTTACTGTCATTCATGAAAGCACTATACTTTCACAGCAACAGACGTTGATTCTTCTGCCTGTGACAAATTCCATGTAGGATTACTGCATTCAGTTGCCCTCCTCCTCCCTCGTCCTGATTTGCTGGTGTGGTCTTTCTGTGCCAGTCCATCCCAGGACCCTGACACAGCCACCATGGCTGCTGAAGGGCTCTTGAGATCACTCTGTCTCTAAGAGAAAGATGTCATCATCCTTTTTGCATAGCATTAATTCCAGAAATTTTGCTTCTTTTCTTAGTCACATTTTTTTCTCTTTTATTACAGAGTACAATGTATTCAAGTTACTGATTGGCATAAAAATTTCGATGATTCTTAATTAATTAACTGATCAAAAGCAAGTTGTTGTTTATAGCAAGTCTGGAGGATGTTTGCCATCTCACCTGGACCCATCTTCCTCCTTGATTAATATCTCATTTCTGAGACTATTCCTGCCAGTAAACCTGCCTTCTAGGGACTGTCATGCAAACAAAATGTAAAAAGAGTGCAAAACTCATTAGTACAAGTCCTTTTGATTACTCAAAATTTATTCCCACAGCCCTAGAGCTGTTCAACAAAACAGCTTTGCATATGTGTATTGTTCATTTCTTAAGAATCCCAATATCCCAGTTAGGCAGAAGAACATTTTTAACCCATAGAGTACAAAATAAAAAACACAGGCTGTGTGTGCATGTCAGTTTTCTCACCTGTGTCTGGTTCAAAAATAAATAAGCAGGAGGCTACCGAAGTGTCAGGCTGAACTGATGTAACACAGTTCTTCAGCCGTAGTGACAGGATTTGGTGTGGAAGACTAAGATCCATTCTCGCAGATAGCCCTTGGTGGGGTTTGTTAAGTGTCTATTTATATCTTGATATTTCATGTGAAATATCATGCACTTGTTAAAAACATCACTAGAAACATGGACAAGGCAAATAATGTGCTTAATGATGGCGTAAAGCCCATTAAAGGAATTCACATCATGTATATGAGAAAGGGAGGAATGCTGGATGGGGGAGACCCATGGCACAAACAGATCGGTCGTATAAACAGGTATTCTGTTGATCCAGTGACTGATCCTGTTCCCATTAAATGGAAAGCAGCTGAGCTCAGCTCAGTCAGCCCTTCTTCCCAGGCTGTGGGAGCACTGCTATTTGCTTTGAGCAGGGTATGAATTTCAGGCTGCTTTGGAGAACACTGATCATGCAATTCCTATAGGCTATTCTTCTGATTCTGGCATTTATTCTTGGTTCTGTGTCAGAGCTAAAAACTCTTTTTCTTCTCTGATCTTCCCTCCCTCCCTTTTCTGTTCCTTTCTATTTCTTCTGCTCTTTGTAGTCCTGAAGGAATAGTGCCGTTAAGTAATTGTGCACTTAGAGATGTCTGTGCTTGTGACAGGGGTGAGCCTCAGCCAAACCTACCATGGCTTGAATTTCCTTCCCCAGACCTCAGGACCTCTTAGTTCAGGTCTGGGATGGCTCGGAGTACAGTTATGGTTGGAAAAGAGCCTCTGTAAAAATTACATCTTGTTGTTCCATATTTATTCTCCCTCAGTGGTTTCCATGTCAAATTTGCTCAGTTTACCAGTCAAAACAAGATATTTCTACCTGCCAGCTCTGCCAGCTCAGCCCGGGCACTGGAAGTCAAGCTGTGCTCTCTCTGCTCTGGACATCATCACCAGCCAAAAAGGATTCTCAAATCGGGGCTGAACTGGATGTGATTTTGATTATGCATGAATATAATTTGTTCTCAGGTAGTATTGTGGGCTCTGTGTGACAGATAGCAGCAAGGTTTCTGCGCTGTACAAACACTGACTAACAGATCTTCCCCACTACCTGTGGGCTGATGGGCTTCTGCTAGCTCCACTGTACAGCTACAGACACCAAGTGGTGGCAGCCTGTTGGGGGTGGCACAGCAAAACCTGTGGCAGAGCACGGCATGGAACTGGGATGATCTGCTTCCCTATGTTGCTCTTTATTCATAAGAGCAGACCCTAGCACTGTCAGTCCTCTGTTTGGTCACCAAATAGCCTGCAAATCCTCCAGAAGGATGGGTACACGTGCCCATCTCTTGCTTAGAGAAAGAGGAAAGGCTCTGTCATGCAGTGGGTATTTATTTCGTTCACAAATAGTTCTCCTGGTGGATAGAACAGGAGAGCATTCCCCACAGCCTTTCCAGAAAACACAAGATTTTGAATAATCATTGGCTGAATACTTGGAAAATAAGTCATGTGGCAGATAATGGACTCATTGGGTGTGAGCGTGCCATATACTAGAGAAACTGGGAAGGGTGTTCCAGATTTTGCAATAGTTCCAGCCTCTACTGTTCTACTGTCCTTCTGTATCAAACATCAGTGCCAGCAGGAGCAGACACCCTGCCCTTCCCTGCCCAGAGCAAGTCTCAGCCCTCTGAGCCAGCAGGATTATCTCAACCTTTGCAAGCAGTGATACCTTTTATCTGCTACAGAGATCAACTTCTACCAAGAAGTACTGCATCTCACCCAGTTCCTACCACAACTTATTGTCCAGTGCCAGTGTTTAGAACCAAGGCTTATCAGGCAGCTGGGAAGTGAAAACCCCAAACTGTCCTTTCCCCATCCATGTGTCATAACTGCAGCAGTGCTGTGCAACTAGGAAAAGCTTCCTCATTTAGGGATCTTTCCAAACACATCTCCTTTCAGCTACCAGGCAGCTTCCTGATAATCTTGCTCTCTTGTTCTTCTCTTACATGTTGGCTGCATTGGCACTTATGGGTTGGAGCAGTGGTGATGGGCTGATGGTTGGACTAGATGATCTTAGTGGTCTTTTTGAAACGTAACAATTCTGTGATTCAATCTGGCAAGCCATCTGCAGACTTCTTTCCTGAAGCAGCTCTGTATTAGTGAGACCACAGCAGAAGTCTCTTTCAGGTTTAGAGTAGTTCATGTTCTGGGTAAGAGCAGGTCCAGGAGAGGCATTCTGGGTCTGCACTGAGCAGCTGAGCAGGGAATGCACAGTTGCTAAAGCTCCAGGTCTAACACCAGAGGCTTCACTCCAGAACAGGAGGCCACCGAGCTTATGTGTGGGACCTTGCTGGTGGAACATTGTCACGTGAAAAAAGAAATCTCCAGACAGGGAGAGGAAGCTCCACAAGGCAAACCTCTGTGTGTTAGGTCTGCAGGAATGCCCAGCCTGCTGGATTCTGGGGCAGGGTCTGAGGTTGGCATGACGTTTTCAGAAGAGAGGGAGAGGGTATGCGATGATCTGAGTTTTTCCTCTTATTCTCTTTTCATTTCAAAAATAGAACATTCATCAGAAGCTCCTCTACATGTTTTTCTTCTCTGTTGCACACTAGCTCCTTGCCAGTATCTGAAGCTGAAGAAAAAAAATTGATGAGTACTCAAGTTAATAATGCGTGATTATTATGTTGATGAATTGCTGGCGATGAATATATATGTAAAAACTCTGCAAGATTTGCTCATCCATGCATCCTGAGTGAAAGCGATTATTTTGGTGAACAAATGGTGGCTGTATCTCTTAATAAGAGAAGGGTGGCCTGGGAACTTTGGTCCTGATGATTCTCAGGGATGCTTTTGCAAAATGATAGTTAGCAGAATGATGGAAACACCAGCCTGGGCATCAGTGTTTCAAAACTGACCAACATACAAACTTGAATCCTTTTTCCCATAGCAGTCTTGTAGCTCTCACCCATCACTGATTGTGTATTAAGATTTTCTCTGTCTTGATGCTGGAGAAAAAGCAGAACCTGAACAAAGCACATCCAAGTGACCAAAACACCAGGAGATAAAAACACACAGTCCCACATTTAATATTTTGAATGAGGGAGGCTTGTTTGTGTGTGCTTTGCTTCTCATGGTTTCTAACTCTGGCTCAGGATTTCAATGTGAATTCCATTATATTTTCAGGCCTGACTCACCGCTTTTTTCACTGGCAATACTTGCACTGTAAATCGTCCTGACCTCCACTGAGCATAAGCCTTGGGCACTGTGTGACCCCAAAGCTCTACCTCCAAGATGATCTACATACCCAGGAAGGTAGGGGAGGGAAGGGAACAGGTGTGTGATACAGAGGGGTGGTGGTGGGCAGTGTCTGAAGTCAGCATTAGCAAAAGCCCTAATAGCAGTGTATTGAAATGGATGAGCTAGAAACTGAGAAAAGCTGCTTCTCCATCAAACACTTGACAGAAGTAACAAGGAAAAAATGGCCATCTCTCCCATTGGGACCCCAACCATTGAATTTGCATCATACTGTGGGATGAAGCATCACCAAGAAGTCACTTACAGGTATGGCGGGGGGCACAGCAGTGCTGTCACTGCTGCCACTGGAGGTCTCAGCCCTGAGTTTGCTCTTTGCACAAGTCTGATGTGTCCTGACCTGGACATTGTGTTTCTTTTTATTTTTTCCTCCTCATGCTATGCATGTCCTGCTGGATTCACCCAGAAATTAGAGACTGTGGTATCCTTTAAAGACACAAGTCTATAACAGTGATGAGGAAGTGTGACTAACTCATTAATGACTGAAAATGGGAAAAAGGAAAACACCTTCTTATTGTCACATTGATAAAAATGTCAAGTCCAGATATTTTGTTGCTGTTACAAATACTTCCAAGACAGAGTAATGGATTTGATATGAATGGAGAAGCTTGTGTTAACCCATTTAAATTAATTTGGTTCGGCTCATTTTCAGCTAAGGGGATTAGATGGCTCAGGATTTGGTAATGTATGAGAGCGTTTTCCTAGAGAGGTCACATACTCAAATACAGCCCAGGTCTGTAGTTGTTTGGAGGATGATGTTTCCAGGGCATCACAAAAGCAAGCCTCCTCCACGTAGGAGACATTCATTAAAAAGTTCAGTGCTGAAGAGGTGCGTCAGGACCTTTGTGCTTGGAGAGGTCAGATGAGGTATGAGGTAGACTAATATGCAATGTGGGAGAAGTTCATACAGCTGCCAGTTGGTATGGTCACTAAATGGCTCAATGGCCTCAACCTTGTGCCACCATGGCAGCCTTACCCCATGGGAGGAGGTGGGTTGGGGTGCCCACTTAGTGCACCCCTTCTGGCTGTGGGTAGGAGGACAGTGGTTGGTGCTATATTCCTGCCTGTTAGGCTGCTGCAGGAGAGTCATGGTGTGGTAGACGTCCAATATTAGGCTTGAACCCAGCAGATAAGCACTCTGCTCCCTCTTGTGTGATTTAAAATACTTAATATCAACAATGTTTTCTAAAGCTCTGCTCTTCTCTACAAGTCCTAGAAAACCAAGTAACTAGCAGTGGGCTGGGAAATGGGGGCCAAAGACTTTCCAGCCGATCTGAATTGGGGATTGAGTAGCTCTGGAAACAGGAGGAAGATGATGGCTCTGAGAGCAAAAGGGCTGCCCCAACTGGAAATGTAGATGGAGCAATAAGTGCCTGATCAAAAGCAGGAAATATGGATTCCTTCTGTGTCTTCCATAGCTTCCCCAGGTGAGTAGAGCTGTGCCCAGCTGCTGTGCTGGCAGGCCTTCAGGGAGATGCACTTGCCTGCCAGCATCTTAGCAGAGGTAGGAGGGAGCTTTATCAGGTGGAGAAATGTGGAGGTGGCTAATCAGTGTGGGTCTGATGGTTCTTGCTACTGGAGAAAAAAGGTTTGGTTGATCTGCTGTCAGTCTACGACAAATACTTGTTTGGGAAGCTCTGCTGCCCTCCCACTACCACTTTTGGAGGGGTTTAAGAACTGAAGAAGCCTGAGATATTCAGTACCTTTGCTTTTTATAGAGCCAGTTCAGTGTAACCGAGTGCAATGTTTTACAGAAGCACCCTGCTCTGCAGGGAGGGATGTAAAAGCAAAATCCTTCAAACGAAGTATTTGCTCTGTAGAATGCAAAGCCAGGGATCTGGCTGAGTGTACATGCCCTGGACAGGGAGGATGGGTGACTTATCCTTGTTCTGCTGCACCCTTATCTCCTGATTGCTGGATCTGCCTTCTGCAGTCTGCCTAACAAAGAAACCAATGGCTGTGGCATCCCTGTGAAATAAACATGCTGTGGTTTGGGCTGGGTGTTGCCTATTTCGAGGAATGGGAACTGGTGTTCTTAATAAGATTGCTCTTTAAGAGTTTACCTCTCAAGTTCCACTGGTGATGGTTCAGGTTGTTAACTGTCAGATCTAGTAAGATGATTCAGCCATGTAGGGCTGTAAATAAGAACAAATATATAGTTTGTGATAAACCTGAAAAGTTATCCTGTCAATTTTCTGTAAACTTACCAAACATGTATCACGCAGGCAAGACATAAGCCTGGCTTTGGAAGGCTTTGGATGGTTGGACTGGATGATCTTGTAGGTCTTTTCCAACCTTGGTGATTCTATGATTCTGTCCTCTTCACTGAGGGAGAAGTAGCTTTAAAAATGTCTCCTGAATGCTGCACCAAGTCTCTATCCAAACCAGATCATATTCTGAGAAGTCAGTGAATTTTCTTATTGCTGAAAGCCCTGTGTGCATGTACAGGTGCTTTGCTGAACTGAGTCTACCACTAGTACAAGTGTTGTAAGGTTGATGTCTACTCTCTTGTTCCATTTTTAAGCCTATACATTGAGATCTTGTTTTAATTCAGCTTGGGAAACTGTCTAGCAATATCTTTTAAAGTCAGCTTTGATTTAGCTTGCTCTGTAATCCTTGGATACCTCTGGGACAACCTTTACACTGTTTTTGCAGCCAGTTGATTGTTGTCTCTCACTTCCAAATTTCCATGGGATATTTGCAATATCCCACTCTAATACCTACTAATCCATTAAAAATACCCATGAGATAGATTAGGTAATCCACTGTGCCTCACAGATTGTGCTCGATTGTGCTCCTTAGCTCTCTGCTTTCCCTAGAACAGTCACAGAATGAGTGTTACATCTGCACTGGGAAAGTATTGTTCCTCCAGAAGGATCCCTCAGCACTGGCTCACAAGCAGGCACAGCTTGCTTGAGAAAATATTCTCTCCCCTCATGTCTGCGGGGACAGTTTCATTTGATGACATACTGGAAATGTGGCAGCTATTATCAAGGTTAACTGGTATGTTTGCAGCGAGCATCGTGGGATAGTTCTTGAGTGGTCAGATCTTCCTGCTTTGCGAGTGCTGCATCTCTTTGCTCTTTGCTGGAAGATAAGCTTCAGTGCTTACTGGGAGTTAAACATGTCTCTTACTGAAGCCCTTGATTTATTGAGTGTTTGGATATGCCAAATACCTATTCAGGAAACACACTAGCCCAGCTCTCCTGGCTCACGGGCTAATAGTGTTACCATACAACTTAGGAAAATATGTAGTTTGGTTGTCCCATAGCTGTTCCATCAGACTTGTGTGCTGTCCTTAATATCGCTTGCTCTACAGTCATTTGACCAGGTGGGGTGAAAATCCAGGCTGATAGGAGAGCAGAGCAGTGCAGGCTGGAAATCCTCACTGGCCTCCTCAGACAGGGTTCTGCTGTGCCTGATCTGATTGGGATGGATGGAAGCCTAGCAAGGTTAGGCACAATCTTGTTTGGTGTGAAAGCTCAAAATGCGCCAAGCCATGTCCTTAAAGAAGCATGGCAAAGTGCAGCGAGCCTGTCAGGCAGAAGAAACTGTTTTCTGCCAGGCCTAACTTCGTGAGTGGCAGTGATCTCCATGAGTCAGTGGTGGTGGGTATCCCTCTCACTTTGCAGAAGAGTAAATCCATGGGGAAGCAGCAGGCATGGACAGATCTGTATGTTTTGGACACAAGGGCTCTGACTTTCACCTCCAGTGTACCACTCTTCATTCACATGAAACAAGGAGAATCCTTAGCACAGTGAGTCCCTCAGCCTCTCCATTTCCCTACAGAGCAGCACATGTAGTAGCTGTTAACTTGCCATGAGACTGACTCTCTGGTAAAGCACAAAGCTGGCTAAAAGGCTATTGTCATGGTACTGTTTTCTCTTGTACATCCAATAGATACCAAAGAGTGACCTGCTAGGAGCAGCAGGACAGTTGATATCAGCCTCTGGATGCATGATAGTTCTGGCCGTTGTGCTGATCCTGGCGAGCTCACTGCACAGCTATCGGATGTGGATGGGGGAGAGGTCAGCAGTGAGTCATAGGAATAAGAATTAAAAGAAAAAGAAAAATGTTTGGAGGATGTTTAGTTGGTATTTAAAACTCAATTTTTTTGAAAAGTTGAAGTAGGTGCTTAAGAGACCCTGCTGATCTTGGCACTTCCAGATGTCGCCACAAATCAGAGATGCTGGATGTAAGTTGCTCCCAAAACATTTGTGCTTTCATGATATGTGGTCAGCTTTCTTTGCTCATCCAGCAGTATTAATGCTTACTGAATCATAGAATGGTTTGTGTTGGAAGAGACCTTTAAGATCATCCAGTTCCAACCCCCCTGCTATAAGCAGGGACACCTGCCTCTATACTAGGTTACTCAAAGCCCCATCCGGCCTGGTTTTGAACACCCCCAGGAAGGGGAGGCATCCTCTCTGTACAACCTGCTCCAGAATCTCACCAACCTTGCAGTGAAGAATTTCTTCCTAATATCTCATTTAAATCTACCCTTCCCCCAGTTTAAAGTCATTTCCTCTTGTCCTGTCACTACCTGCCCTTATAGAAAGTTCTTCCCTGTAGGCCCCTTCAGGTACTGGAAGGCTGCTATGAGGTCTCCCTGGAGCCTTCTCTTCTCCAGGCTGAAGAGTCCCAGCTCTCTCAGCCTGTCCTCATAGCAGAGGTGCCTACTGCATTTGTACCTAAGCAAATAGGAAAAGAATGGGAAAATTACTGGAAACTTCTTCATGTTTTGATGTGTTGCATGCTGGGATGGCATGGTTTCAAACTGAAAAAAAGGAGCACTTTTGTTCCCCTGGTGGTGGTGGTAACTATTGGTGACTCCCCTGCAGTGAAACTGTTTGGGCACTAGACACGACTCAGAATTATCTTCTGGGAAGATTTAAAAGAAACTGTGGAATAGTCTTTGGGCTGAAGGCTGTCCAAGTGTATTTGTTCTGGATAGGACAGAGGGGGATTTCTTGGGAGCCTGCATGGCTGGATCCCGGCAGCAAGCCCTGCACTGACCCTGGCCCATTCTGTGCCTCTGATTACCTGGTAGCTCTCTCCTTCTACTAACAGTGTGTGTCAGCCTTGTATAACCAGCTCCTCACTGCACGTAGCAGTGACGTGGGTCACGGTTTTAAGTTGTAAACATAAAGCCAGGCTGCCCTGGGGTCCAGTGCTGAGAACAAAGCAGGGGCAGTGGTTTGGGCGAGCCTTTTCCTGAAGAAAGCGCAAGTAGACACCGAACAGTTCTCCTTCATTCAGCAAAACAGGAGTCACATTGAAGGAAAAAGTCCTGGGAGTGAAATTAGTCTGTGCGCTGGCCTTGCCTTTGGCAAGCCTGAGAATATCCTGATTGGAGGTGGGAGATGGGGGGGAGGTGGGAGCAGAGGAATAATTGAAATTGCAAGTAAGGCACTGCAGTTCCATAGCTGCATGTAACAAGAAACCTTGCCCTCTCCATGTCTGCCTGAACTGCCCTGCTTTAGCAGAAACATTTCTGCCAGCCAACGCAGAGCAATCTTGTCTGGGACTTTACTGCTTCTGGGCTCTAGTGCCACTGCTGTCCTCTGGCTTCTGGACACCATGCATGGACAGAGCATGATGCCCCGTTGTAGGGTGAGGCACAGACCTGTCCTTTGCATAGATTTGGTGTCTGAAAACTCATTTTATTTGGCTTTTACTCAGCAGTTCTAATGCTACTGAAGGAATCTTGGAGACCAGTAATGCCACAGGCAGGGTGCAAGCAGGGAACACTGGGACTCATGCATAGAGCTGTGCTGGATAAGCCTCACTCTTAGCCAAGACAGTGCTGCACTCTCTCTCCTCTACACGTGATACACTTGAATGTTGAGAACAGGGCTGCCCCATTAGTATCTCTGAACTACCCAAAGTGAGCAGGTCTCAGGATAGGAGCAGTGGGTTTGGAGAGGTTTCTGGGCAGCAATACACCTAAAGTGGTTTAGGGGAATGCTATACATTGGAGGTTGTTTGTTTTTATTTTTCCCACTGTGCTGCTGACACGTCATCTTTACTTCAAAGTCTGGCTACCGTGCTTTAAAATAGAGATGTAGACAAATTGGCAAAAGGCCAGAGGAGAACAGCACTAATTGTTAGAGCTTTAGAAAACATGACCTCCAAGGAGAGGTTGGAGAACTCGGGTGCATTTAATCTAGGAAAGACATTATTAGTGGGGGAGGGAGAGGGATGTCATGGTTTCTCAGTACATAAAAGCTGTTGTCAAAGAAGGATGATTGATTTATTCTTTCACTATCATTGGTGGGGGGAGGGTGAGAGATGATGAGACACAATCAACTATGCTTGCACTGCAGAGAAGGTTTAATTTGGATATTCAAGTAAAGCTTTCTTGGTGCAGTCAAATGCAGGAGATTGTCCAGGAGAGCTAGGGAATTTCTGGTGCTGATGGTTTTAAAGAAAGCCTCCCCTAAAGAGGCTTTAAGTGTACACAAGTCTGCTTCTATGAAGGATATGGGCTGTGCAACCTCCCAAGATCCCTGTCAACCCTTTGTTCCTGTAGTTTGGGCTAGAGGGTAGACTTGAGGCTGGAGCCTGCCCCTTAGCAACTGCAAGCCTTTGTTGTGCCGGCATTGCCAGGTTCACATGCTCAGAGATGCATGAACCAGGATCCTCAAAGCATTAGCTACAGATTACAAAAGTGATCTGGCTTTAATGGATAAGAAGTTCTCTTTGTCTGCCTACTGTTCTTGAGTCTTTGTTTCTATACTGCAGTCAGAAATCTAATGGCACAGAAATCCAAACTCGCCTTAGTTTAACTTTCTGGGTTAGGAGTGAAGAGTGTGGACCCCAGTGCAGGCCAGTCGTCCAACTCAGCATCTTGTGTCTGGAGGCACATTACATACACTGAATTTTGTGCTATAGATTTTGCTTCCTCCTGCAGCTGAACTAGGAGGCTGAAAGCTGGAAGAAATGCCTTGATCCAGGCTGCCGTCACCCCTGGCTGCAGTGCAAGCAGACAGTCTTGGGAACACGACCTTTCCTCTGCAGTTGTGCCATAGGGATGGCTTCAGTAGCAGCACAACGCTGATTTCTGAGGCTTTAAAACATTATAAAATAAAATGTGAAAGTAGTAACTGGTTGCTGGAAAAATATTGCAGATTAGCACAACTTGTTCTCTACCTTGGCTGTTTTTGTATTTGACAAGTATCACTTGCAGAAAAAGGACTGATTTTATTATAACTCTTTTGTCTGCTTTCCTTCCAACTTTCCCTGAGAACATTTTTCACAGACGTCAAACTGCTCTGAGAACAAAATGTTGGTGACTTCTCCAGTGGTGGTGAGAAATGGAGATGCGTGATGGTGCTGTTCACTGGTGGAAGTGGCAGAGCTGCTCACACTCCCTCACTTGTGAACTTGCCTACAAACCTTTTCTAGGCATAAGCATTTTCTCTGAGGGGTAAAGGTCTAGTTTGCAGATAAAAGCATAAATCTTTAACATCAGGTTTTCTTTTGCGTCTTTTCAGATCCACAGATGCAGAGCTCTGCCTTTTGAACAAATTCAGATGACGTTATCCTGTATTTTAAATACCCTACTTTTTGTATCCCTCTTGCCTGAAGCTATTAACATTGGCAGAATTGATGTCCTTTGTTTATTCTGTGTACTACTTACAGCCTGAATGTTGGACACCAGCCGGTCTAGTTTCTCCCTGGGCTGTGGTAAGAGGTAGGGCAAATATTTTCTGCTGGCTGTGTATGCACATGTGCTGTCTTGAGGAGGTGAAAGGGCAGTCTTCAAATTGAAATGGAGAAGGTGAAATGGTTTCCTGGCAGTCAAGCTGAGAGTAGATCCAGTATGGACTTTGCATACCTTCATCTCCAGAGTGGGTTGACAGGTCCACACCCCAGGGATGGAGGCAGCTGTGGAACCTCCTACTTGCTATGATGGATGGGTTGTAGAGGTCTTGGCAATGCCCAGTGGCCATTGGGAACATTGCTGACTGGGCACAAGCGCTGGGTGCGGGTGAGCACAGACTGATGGGGAGCAGTGAGACCAATCTCCGCTCCAGCACGTGTCTTGGAGCTGGGAGTTGGAAGGTCTGGATCTTATCCACAGCTCTGACACTGAGTCACTGCATGACCCCAGGCACTCAGATACCATGGTGATGAACACAGCACAAATGTCTAGACAGATAGATTAGATTGGATAGTCTCTGCATTTGACAAATATTTGCATATCACCACTGTCAGTGCTTCCTATTGCCACCCAGGCTAGTTGTTTCAGTGCGTCTCTTGCACAGCAGAGGAGAAGAAACACTTCTTTTTTTTAACCCCACCAAGGAAGGAGAGGACACCCAACCACATTCACCAGCATTGACAAACTGGAAGCAAAGAAGACAGCAGGGAGAAGGAAACAACACCAGCATGCAGAGGGGCTCAGGAGTCAGGAGCTGGCTTCTCCCCAGCTCTGCTGCAGCCCTGACATGGCCCCACCTTTCCTCTTGCAACCAATTAGTCAGTAAAGTCTTCAGGGCAGTGATATTTCCTGCTATGGCTGCTATCTCAACAAGGTCTTGATTGCGGAAAAAAAAAGACAAACTACTTGAAGTGAGACTTCCTGAAGAGCTTTACTGGTGCCACTGTCAGCCTCTGGCACAGCTCAGGATGTGAGGAGGTTGGCTGTCACAGAATAAATTGTGGCTATTTTCCCACCTGGTACCCTTGTGATAGATGAGCAGAGCAATGCAAGGTGTGGCTGGGAGCCTGCACTGCGTGGGGATTTCTGGAGGCTCTGCAAGGTCTCCTGAGCACACTTGTCCCTGGCACCACTGACAGTGAGCCAGGAGTGCTGCAGAAGAGCACTGCCTCTTTCAGGGGATTTGCTTAGCAAGGTCTAATTACAGTTGTTGATTCTGATGTTTTCAGTTTTGTTCATATTCCATTAAAGGATAATGCTGCTTAATTTGCATTAGAGGGTCTTGGTTAACAGTACACCCAATCACAAGACAGCCCTAATGACACTGCTTCCCTACTTCTGGAAGCATATAATTAAAATCACTTCATTTCCAGTTGTGTGGTTCTCCCCTCTACCCCAATCTCCTAATTACTTTCTAAGCCATTTCATGATTATCTGTAAATATTTCAGCACTTAGATCTACTAATGAGTCCATGGAAGAGTTAATACCTTGAGTGGCAGAGCTGCTTGCCTTCCTCTCTGTTGCGCTACATCACAAGGAAACATTTTCTACCAGGCATATGTGAGAAGAGGGGTGTTGGCTGTGGTGGGGTTGAGTTTGACTTTGTAGCAATGGGGAGCGGTAGCTCTCAGAAATCTCTCAAGTAGGTAGACCTTGTGCTAGTTTTAGCAGCAGATGTGTATCTCTCTGCAAATCATTTTATGCAGCTTAAGTGAAGGATGGCATACCCTCATGCCAGCGTTAAAATGGGGAATTTGTTCTCTAATCCCAGCACTGCTCTTCACTTCTCTGAAAAGCCACTGTAGAAGTGCTGGTTTCTTACTTAATGGATCTGTTTCCTGTACTTGTCTGGTGCCTTGTGTATTAAAACTCATCTGGGCTTTGTCTGGTAAGGCAGAGCTAGCAGGAGGATGGAGAAGTGAGCTGGAGCATCTTTCTTGCATGGGTTTGATTACTATGTGCTGTGTATGGTCAATCAGTAACACCTTCTGTAAGACCCCTGGGACCCTGCTGATGTCTCTGAAGGTGTTATTTGGAATAACTAGAGATAATTGTATAACTAGGGGGAGTGATTAACTTCCAAGAATTAAAGAATCAAGCTGGGAATTAGACAAATCTATTCTTCTCTAATAATCTGAGCACATGTGACTTAGAAATTCTGGGTACCTGTGGAACGTGAGGCTGCTTCAAATCATATCCATGCATTTCTAGTCAACGCTGTAATAGCAGGCAGGAGGAAAGAGCCTGGATATAGTCCTAATCCAGTCCATTTGTGTTTCAGGTAACCCTGTCACAGTGGGAATGAGCATCCATATCTCCAGCATTGACCAGATCTCCGAAGTCAACATGGTGAGTTTGGGATGAACAACAAACAGCTAATAAATTGTTCTTCCTTTTTCTGATTGAGATACTCATCCAAGGCAATGTCTCCTTGGAGTTACCTAAGCTTTCAGGGTGCCCTGATGAAAAGAAGGCCAGGCACCTTTGCTTCCTTAAGTGGCTCCTGCAGATATTACCCATGACTGCTGGGAAGTCATTGGAGGAAAAGCAGCAATTGTTTGGTACAAAATGTTTTTTTCTCATTGGACATAGGATTATGAGAGGTATTGTACTCTGATTTGGGACAGTTCTTCATCACTAAAGTGTAAAGAATTCAAGCATGATTTCTTCACGTGCAGTGCAATGGAAAAAAGTTCAACACATCACTGGGCTGTACTAAATGAGGTCTCCAAACTTCTTTCTCAGCATACTAGTTGTAGTCTGAGCATTGCTCTTTCCACCCACTGATTCGTTACTTGAACTGCTTGTCAACAGGGCCAACAGCCCAGCTCAATACCAAAACAATACTGAATTTAAACCCTTGCAAGACAAGGCTAGTGTGATGGTCCTCTGTGGTAACACACCTGCCTCTGCTGGCAGGATGTGTGATGTGATTGAAGGACTGTAGTTTGCTTCCTGATAAGTTCTAGTAAGGTTAGTATCCATGAGCTCAGAGAAGCATCCTGAGTGTCATCTGTCAGTGTGTGGATGGAGAAACTTGGCAGGCATTTCTGGAGCTAGTTACAACTTATCCAGAGCAGACTCTCATCTCTTACCATTTTGTGCCAGTTGTCTCCTCTAGCCATTAATGCTTATTCCTTCAAAGCAGATGCTTGTATTTTTCCAGTGACACAAAAAGCAGGAGTAGCTTTACAGTCAGCCAGAGACTGCTAAGTTGAAAAATGAGCAGTGGTTTTGTATGCTTGCTGGTGGTAATCTGGCATTTCTTCGGAGATCTATACTGGAAGGGGAGGCATCTCATAGCAATCCACTTGCTTGGGGTGGCATTGATAGGCTGGAGCTTTTTCTACCACTGAAGAAAAGTATTCTCTGCTCAGAGAACAGATTTCACCCCACTACACAGTGCTAGCCCTACCTTCCTCCCTCCTCCTCACTTTCTTCTCCTCCGAGTCCTTCTGTTTGCCATGAGGATGGATGGGGACCATTTGGCAGCAGCTGTCCTATTCCTCAGTCCTGACCCATACAGGAGATTCCTATGCCAGCTTAGAGCTCATGCTGATCAAATCTGTTAAAATCTTTGTCTCCCAATGCTCCTGTCCTATTTAACTGATTCTGGACTCCCCTGCCCTGTTTTCTCTAACCCAACCTTTATTATCACTGTATGTATGGCATGTTACACTTCAGTGTTAATAGTGACACTGGGCAGTGTGTACATTCAAAAATTCAGGTAAAGCCCTCAGTCCCACTGCATGGGTAACTGTGCTTGAGCTTAAGCTCAACTTAGAAAAGGCAGATGGCTTAACCCAGTTCTATCTATCTTGCCTGTCAGGACAGAGCTCAACTTAAAGTCACCTCCTCCCCCAGTCCCAAGTTGGACCTGAATTTTCCTATGTGGCAGCTGTCACCTTTGCTATAGTCAGGATGAAAAATCTGGGGTCTGGGTATGTCACATAAGACCCCACATTGCACAAACATAACTGCAGGAAGTGAAGGATTTATTCTCAGCTTGCGTGCTACAATCACCCTGATCTTCCTCTATAGATATCAGTACAGAACAAAGTGCTGCAGGTTCAAGATGAAGCTCCTGCTGGAGATGTGTCCATGGCTGTAGGGTTTTCTCAAGTCTTTTGCTATTCACCTGCTGTAGTCAGGCATGCTGCATCCTATGCTAGCAGCCATTCTTTTAGCAACAATCCTTTCCTTGTGAGAACAATGCTCTCCCCTTTCCTGTGAACACTACATTTCCTCTGCAGAAAGACTGCTGTGACAGAAGTGTACAATTGAGACTGCAGAGAAACCCATAGGAGAAGAGCAGGCTGGGCCCGCATGGACCTTCATCTGCACGTTGCTCTGGGTCTTACAGAATGTGGGAAGCATTGCTGATGGACACTGAGTACTTTGGTAGTTGTGGCATAGCTATCAGAGAGAGCATTAGGCACTGCCCATGCCACACTCCTGTTGATACTGCCATGGCACATCACTTCTGCACTTCTGATCATCTCTCCTTACAGGCTGACAAGCACAAACTCCTAACTGTCATTCCTGCGTATGTTTGCAGGAGAACTTACTCAAGATCTATAAGCAACATAATGAAGCAGCTTGAAAAGGACTTAAAAGATCCGAATAAAAATCAAACCTGTAGGGAACAGAATCTCATAGGATGCAATTTCCCAGGCTAAAGAGATTTATGTGCATCATTTTTGGTGCCACATGCCCTGGGGAAAGGGCCGTGTCTTACCCCTGCTCTGGACATGGTGACTGGCAAGAAAAACAAGGCATTTTTTGGCATTGTGTGTGATTGGGGAAGGGACTGTGCAATGAATAAATTAAAGGCACACAAGTGAAGCTGAGTTGCCACGGCAACCAAATAGCTTCTATTGTTCCACAAGGAGTGTTATTACTTACTGCCCCTTGTAGGATAATTAATTAATCCTCAGACATCCTTTCTGGAACAATGGGGTGGGCAGGCTGAGGAGAACCCCCAGCTCTCCCATGCCTGTCCCCGGGACTCCTGGCATTTACTGGCTCCGTGATGGTGAGGAGCAAGTGCTGCCAGTGCTTGGCCATGGCGTGATTCAAGTTGTTTTGCTCAGGAGTTTGGCTGGATGTGGTGCTTTGGAGGAATGTGGCTCCACCCACAATCTAAGTGGCACTCTTCGCTTCCACTCCCATGGGAATGGTAATGCTGAAATAATTATGTGATGACATTTCAATCCTGGAGGCTACAGGGCTCAGCAAAGGCAACACAACCGTGTTGTTACACTGCAAGTTGCCAGACGCTGATGTACAAGCTCAGTGTCTCCTAGCTCCTTATCATACAAAGGCAATGCATTTCACCTCCTAGAGGACCATGCCCTGTCCCCGTGCCATAGCACAGCACAGATCGACTCATGCTGGGTTAAAGGAGGCTCCTAGGTGCACTACTGGCTTTGTAATGATCTCCTAATCATGAGGGACCAAAACTCTTGTCCTCATTTTAGAAAAACAGCATCTCATTCACCACAGCTGCTGTCTGTGTGTGGTCAGCTGTATTTTCAAGCTCACTTGCTCAAGTAATGCTTTATTACTGTGTACTCCTCTTAGCCCTGCTAAGCAATGTTGAGCTGCAGCCTCTGTTCTTGTCACTGATCAGAAGGATTATTTGCTGAGCCAAGATCAGTGGTATCAATTGAAATGCTTGGAAAAGGATGCCAGGGGCCAGGCCAAGTAGGTATTGGGGAGGGCACTTTTGAGTGGCAGACCCTCTGGGAAGTGCTGATCCATGAAGATGAAAGGCCTGGCCAGAGAATTCTCACATCCTGTCTGAATTTGCAAGTCAGGGTTTTAAAGGCAGTCTGAAAACAGAAATACCTTCATAATGACGTTCTGTAGCTTAGTGATCTGCTAAGAACAGGATGGTATTTCCTAGCTGTCCTCTGAGGAAATGGGCTGGAGAAACTCTTGCAAATGCCATTTTGCTACAGGTGGTTGAATTACAGTGAGTATGCAACAAAGTGCAGTTGGTGGTGTATTATGGTACGTGGATGATGCTGTGTGCAGCCCCTCTCCTCTGGTGCCTCAGTCATTGAGCAGGCAGCAGCACTTCTGAACCAGGAGAGTAAGGGAATGCTGCCAGCCTGGACCTCAAGTCACTCTGCAGCTAGAAATAAACACATGGGCTCCAGTCCTTGTGGCCACAATGACAAAGTCATCATCGTTTTAGTGGTATCGCTCAGCCAACCTACTTGGTTGGATCCAGCTCTGATGGTATCAAGCACCAACTGCTCGAGGAGCTGGAAGCCATCCCTTTCATGCCCTTCCAGCAGACAGCTGAGAAGGAACCTATTCTGGGAAGCAGCACTTGCTGCAGGGTGGGAGTGGGGGCTGTTATTTCCACCTGCAGCCTTGCCTCACTCATCTCCAGGGATGTATTTTTCCTAGTACTAGAAAGTCCATACTCCCTTCAAGCATTCATGAACTATTTCAGTAAGTAAAACAACCAGAAGCATTGCATGCATTTAGGAGAGATGGTTACCCTTCACGATGCTTCAATTTTCCTGCCCTATGAACTGTACAGTCCTAAACCTGCTCCCCCTGTGTATCTGCAGAGCATGCAGCCACTGTCATTGTGATTTCTTTGTGGCTCCTATAATTTATTCATCCTGAGATGCTCTCCTACATCTGCAATAACATTGTTTCAGTTTGTTATAGCACTAGCTTTAAAGTTTTATAAACCTGGTGACAAGTTGAAAAGTTACAGGAGGATTATTGTAGAGGGCTAGCATAAGAAGCAAGGCTTCCATAAAGAACTGTTTGCAGGGATATACAAGGTGTTAAAGCAGTGACATCTGTGGGATTGGTGATACATTTCGCTGGGCAATAGTCTGCAGTGCAGACAGGTCAGCAGTTGGTGCAGGATGCTTGGCAATGCTAACCTCAATATTTTACTTCATTGCCCCCTGTTCCCTACTCCTTTGTCATTACCTCTTGCCACACTACTGTTTGAAGGGAGTGCCAGCACCTGGCTGATTACTTGGGGAATTACAGGAAAATACATGATGCCTCCTCCCTAGTTCTTGAAGATCAATTGAAATCCAAGAAACCAAGTTGTCTTCTTAGGAAAATAAATTCCCCCATTCAAGAGGAATGTAATATATGTCCCTGGAAAGCTATAGGCTGCATTTTGAATTGCCTTTTAACCCAATAAGAAAGTGGATTGGGTGTTGTAACACAATGGAAAGCACAACAAGACAGCAGCACAACAGGATCCCAAGCTGCAGCAAGTGAAAATTCACTCAGACACAACAGCTGTAGACCCCAAAAAGAGGAAGGAAAAAAACAGCTACTTACCTTCAGAATGACATAGTTATGCAAAGACATCCAGCAGGAGATACCCTCACCTCCACTGCCAGCCTTTACATGAGGTCTGGGAAGGAATGGATCCTGGCTCCACCCCTTCCACTCACTTGGGTTTATTGCATGCACCTGAGCTCCCCTGGGTTGGTCCTGCCTTCCTACCAGGTGCTCCATCACTGGTTCAAGCTGTGATTTAACATTTCCACTACAGCTGTGTAAGGCTGTTCTTGCCCAGAAAAGATCATCGTACAATGTTATGCCACCATCAAGGGTCAAAAATGTCAAGTATTCAACCTATCTGCCATGTCTGAAATAGCCTTTGGAAAGGAATTTTAGAGGAATCTGTCCTGGCTTTGTAGTCCTGTTTTCACTGGAGTATGAATGTGCATGGCCTAGCTAAATCCCATATCAATATAACCCACACACATTAATACATGGGTGATTCTGGTGTATGCTGAAGAATGGCTGTTGAAAGAAGGCAGTGTGTAGATGGACAGACTTCGTGTGAAAGGCAGAAGTTCCTTAGACTACTGGACACATGGGGACACCTCTTCATGTCTAAGCCCTTTCCAGTGGACTATCTGTATATCTGCAGTAGCAGGCAGGAAACACAATATACACCTGGAGAGGATTTTCCATTGATATGGATGCCTTGACTTTTAAAACTCAAGTTTTTAAAGAGAGATTTCAGCTATGTATGTTATACTACTACTTATTCTCTTCACATATGTCTAAATGAGTGTGTGAGTATGCTACGTCCTCGTATTTAAGGTTTCTGAATATTGAAGACTGACAAAACACAGTAAAGGTGCATCTTTGGTGCTGAGCTTAATGGGTGGTGTGCTGTAATAGTACTGCAGGGGCTGTAGTCCTGTTGGATTGCTGTAGGCTCCTGGGATGGTACTGCTGCACCTAGCAGAGGATGCTGAAAGATGCAGAGGTGCTGAAAAAGGGCCAAATTCCTATAATGTAGCATAAGAATGGTACAGCTCTGATGTACCCAGATTTTGTGCTGGTATGGACAAATAGGAGTTATGCTTTATTCCATGTGCTAGTGGATTTTGTGTGCTGTGATTTAAACTGTGATACTGCAAGCATGTGGCTGAGATGGTAGATTTCTTCAGAGCTGGCAATGATCTGTGCCTTCCTCTGCCAAAGATTGCCTCAGTACCACTTAGGTCATGAAGCAATTGTCACTTGCGTGCAGGGCTGTAATGCACTGGGTGGCTGCTTGCTTGGAAAATCAAACAGTGGCAGTTCTGTACATATGAAATTGTATTTTCCTGAAAGAGAGAGTTAAAAGGGAATGAGAAGGAAGGTCCTGCTCTATGCCTGTGAGCAGTATCCTGTGCAGGCTGCTGTCAGTCACCAGGGTGGCTTTCTCATGTTTCTCCAGCAATAGAAAGTAACTTATGCATAAACACACAGCCCCGTGGCTAGCTGAAAGGAAGCAGCAGCATCCTGATGCTTTTTTCTAATGCCAGTGAGTTGCTTGAAGAAATACAGTCGTAGAAGAGAAGTGAAAACTTCTAGTCCATAGTAGGAACCCATCTTCTCTGCTATTTCTAGACCTTATGTTGCTTTGCCTGTTCTTCCCGTTGTTATCCCATAACGGACTGCTAGGTCTCAGGGTGACTTACCAGCACTGATACTGTTTGAAAGGCCAGGAGTTGCTTATGGATATCTGCTCACACCACACTCTAACAGAAATCCTACTGATCGTGCTGAAAGACATGGAATTAAATAATAGAATTATTTGAGTTGGAAAGGACCCATAATGTTCATCTAGTCCAACTCCCCTGCAATGAACAGAGACACCTCCAGCTCCATCACTGCTCAGAGCCCCATCCAGCCTGACCTTGAGTGTCTGTAGGGATGGGGCACCCACCACCTCTCTGGGCAACCTGTGCCAGTGCCTCACCTCTCTTATTGTAAAAAACTTCTTCCTTATGTCCAGTCAAAATCTCCCCTCTTTTAGTTTGAGACCATTTTCCCTTGTCCTATCACAACATATCCAGCTAAATAATCTGCCACCTTCTTTCTTATATAGAAGAAGGTGNCTTATGTCCAGTCAAAATCTCCCCTCTTTTAGTTTGAGACCATTTTCCCTTGTCCTATCACAACATATCCAGCTAAATAATCTGCCACCTTCTTTCTTATTGCTCTCCTGTAGCTATTGAAAGTCCACTCTTGGGTCTCCCCAGAGCCTTTTCTTCTCCAGGCTGCACAGCTCCAGCTCTCAGTCTGTCCTTGCAGGGAGGTGTCCCATCCCTCACATCTCTTTTGTGGCCCTCCTCTGGACATGCTCCAAGAGGTCCACATCTCTCCTGTACTGAGGACTCCACATCTGGACAGCAGTCGAGGTGATGTTTCACAGTGCAGAGTAGAAGGGCAGGATTTCCTCCCTAGACCTGCTCACCGTGCTGCTTTTGATGCAGCCCAGGATATGGTTGGTTTTCTGGGCTGCGAGGGCTCATTGCTGCCTCACATCTAGCTTGCTATCCACCAGTATCCCCCAAGTCCTTTTGGGCAGCTCTTAAACTAACTTAGTATATGGAGGCAAGCAAAGCATCGAGTCTCAGGGGACTTCTGTGTGATGAGATGTGGGAGTGACTGCTGAAATTCAAACAAGAAGTGTTCCCATTCCTGCCCCAAAACACAATCCTCCCACAACAGGGTGGTGATCTTGCACAAAGTAGTTAAGAAGAAAGCAAACCACTGTGAAAAAGCCTGATGTACTCCACATTTTTGGTTATGAAATTGGGTACAAAGAGATTGGCCTGGGTTAAAAACTAGAAAATTGGTCAGTGTGACTCATATGTCAATATTTACTGTATTTATGGCAACTTGTAGAAGGGAAAAATCTCATCTATCTTCCGTAATATTTTGAAAATTATCCTATTTCAGTGACAAAATTCTCCCCACATCCTTGGCCTTCATGTTGGCTGCCTCTAGAGACAGCGCAGTGAATTCACTACACCTCAGAGTCAAGTTGCTAAGTAACAACCCAAAGATCACCATACTGCTTCTTCAAATGCAATGGCTAGAAGAATGCTAGGACCTGCACAGGGAGCCAGCAACTCCTTCTGAGACAGAGGTCCCATGGACTTGAGGTGTGTGTAGCAGAGGGGAGTCTGGTGAAGCATCAGTCCTGCCTGGAGCTGTACCCACGTGAGTGGGGGAAAGCCTTATAGCATCCCCTAGAAAGGAGTCCCCTATGTTTGTGCTGAAAGGGTCTAATATCTTGGTCATTAATGATGTTCTTCAATGAAATGTTTTTGTTGGCTGAATTGCATGATTTTACCATGGACATAGATCAATTGATAATGAGCTGTGGAAGCCTTGCTGAAATAAGCTCTCAGCTGAAGAAAAACTGAGAGCTGCTGAGCTAGAGTATGACTCCTTCCCCCTGAGGCTTTGTATTCTACCATGCTGATTTCCTCCTAGAAATCCCGTAGCGTTCACAGGATAAATTAATGGGAGGGTATGCAGGAAGACTGTTATCTGTGCAACTGGAATAGCTTGGATATGGGCAAGCAGTTGGATGGACTGGTTGATTCCTAGACCAAATCCTGGCATGTCCAGCACTAATAAGAGGTGGTGGTGCTGCTTATTGAGAATAAGCATTTACACATCCCTACTGTGCATCTTTCCATGATGCAAGTCCTCCAGTATCACAAGTCTGAGCCTCAGGAGGGCTTAGTCAACCCCACTTCCAGGACTGAGAATGAGTTCTGAGGGCTGGCTCGATGGGTGATTCCCACATGAGAATATTTTGTGCTCTCACTGAAGAGACTTGTGTTCACTCTGCATTTCATAGATGACTCCACCCCACAGCAGGAAAAAAAAATCATATTGGAGAGGATGAGAGTCCATGGCTATATGGTTTGCAGCATGCTTTCAGCTGAACAGTGCTATGTATTGCAGTGCTCCATCTGTTCCTGAACGAGCCAAGTTATCTTTAGATCTGAACATGTCAGCATTGTATGGCAGTGGTATGAACCACTTCAGCTTGCACTCTGGCGTTCCTGTAGTAGTTAGAATTGTTTATGCAGAAAGCTGTCCCGGATGATTTTTTTCTGCTTCAGCTTTTATATTACAAGCAGAACTCCCACAGCCTTTATATATATTTATATATATTAAAAAAGCTGTCTGCATTTGAGAACAATGTTCCAAACGGCCACCTGTTTCAGTAGCAGTGCTGCAGCATTGGAGAAGACTGCTGCAGAAGTATCTTCCCACAAGTGAAAGCTTCATCTGGTTGATTGAAAACTGTATTAGATCTTGAGGATCTGACCCGCTGACATCTTGTCATATATATATATTTATAGCATGCAGCAATAGAACGTACGTGCACAAGAGTGCCAGCACCTTGATACAGAACCTAGCTCTGAATACAAGGGCATGCGTGTCATATTGCTATTTGAATATGTAAATAAATGGGGCTATATATAGCTCTATATGTTATGTACATGTTGAGTGAAGGTGGCAGATACGACAGCTGAATAGCTTTGCTGTTTCTGAATGCTGATATATGCTCCCTGTGTGCTCCCTACATCTCTCGTGTTCTCTCCTACCACTCTCAGCCTTTCTGCTATCACATTTTTCAGGCCTCTGGAGAAGATTGTGTGTGGGGACAGGAGCTGTTAATATTCTGAGTCTGTGCAGAGTTGCTAGGCTACAGAGAAAAATGAACGTTCAAGGAAAAGTGATGGTGAAAGGGAAAGGATCTGCTGAGCTGTTTGTAGATCCAGAAAGGCCTTCTAGTCAAACAAAAGGGATCGTTTGGGGGAAGGAGGTAGTGCATGCATGTGGGATGAAATGCAGGCAGTCTCTGTTGTCCTGGCACAAGCAGACTCATGGGGCATCTCCAGACAGAAAACTGGTAGAGAAAGAAGTGAAAGATGGGACCCTAAAGCCTCTACTGCCTTCCACACCACTGCCTGCAGGGCTTATGCAGCTGGCTGCCTTCATTCTGCCAGGGAGCAGTGGGCCACCAGGCTGGGGTGCGCACTCCTATACATCCCTCACTTCCATCTTTGCAGTATGCTGTGAGCTTCCACCTGAGGTTTGAGTGAAAAGGAAAGCAAACCCAAACTTGTTTACATCTTGCAAGTTGGACTTCATCTCCTTCTTCCACTGCAGCAACCTGCTGCCACAGGATCTCCTTTTACGTCATTGTGACTGCAGGAGAAGGCAGCTTGTGCCTTTCATCTCCCTTCCCATGCACTTTGCATTCCTAGGTCATGGATACACAAAGTACTGACCCTTTTATTCATCATGAGTTTTCAACCGAGGTTCAGGCAGACTTGAAAGTCTACAACACACCAGCTCCAGTTGATTCTGGTTTTCCTGAGTCCCAGTCTAGTTCCTGAATGCTGATCTTTTTCTCCCTTGTAAATGAATATGGGAATTTAGCTCTGGAGGCTGAGTGCCATCATATCAACCAGATGTCTTTTGTTCCTCTCTTCTGGAAGGTCGGCTTTGCCCTATGCTCCTGTTCCTGTCTGCAAGATTTCTGCTCCCTCGCAATACTGCTGGCTGTATCAGAACCCTCAGAAAAATTAAACAGTGCCTTTGGGTATTTTTATTATCTGGATACTTTATTTACCGAGCTCACATGGGCTCCCTGCCAACAACTTTCAGCCAGCTCTGCAAATAGAGCTCCTTGGCTCCAGGACTGTTGGTCCTGGTACTGCAGAGAGCACTCATTCAGCATGGACAAGGACTGCAGCTTGTTCTTTGCCATCCAGTTGGCCGTGAAGTCCAAGTCTGCTTGCTTGTGGACCTCTATAGCCTGCTGAAATCTGTTTTTTGCCTCACGCATCCTGTAATAAACTTGACTTTTTCAGCAGGATCAGGAGTGTTTCATAAGCTGCATTTTGAAGGCTATCGTCAGTTAACTACACTGCACCCATCCATCAGATTTATGCTCCTGCAGCCAGGACTTGGATTGCTGAAGTGAGAGAATGATAGCGTACGCCATATAATGTGTGCTGCTGATGGTCAGCCTGGTTCCTTTGGCTTTGCCCAGGCACAATCAAGGGCATGACTGGAAGCAGAGGTAGGCTGGAGGTGTGATACCCCATCTGGTCAGCACTCAAGATGGTAGATGCTGGCAAGTCTGGGTTATCGGTTGGTATTCTTCTACCTTACAGTTGTCCCAGAATGACTGTACAATTCTCTGCCCACACCACAAGTGACTACTAGCCTTTTTTTTCTAACACAATCTGCCAGCATAGAGGTCACAGATACAGCTAAGAAGAGTACTCATGTCGAATCATGCCACATATAGAAATGGGCCTGTGTGTGCAAAAGTTCTGGTGTTTTGAGTGCAATAATTTGCAAGAGTTTTCTTGGGCCTGGTGAAAAGCAAGCCTTGTTTTTCAAACCACAGGCTGCCATCCTCTCCCTTTAGGATACTCTCCACTTGGCCTAACTGACCCATGTTGCCAGAAAAATATTCTGCACCTTCTGGGCCTGATTCCACATCATCACTGCCTACTCCCAGTTATCTTCTCTATGTGATCAAACTCTTGTGCTTTCTGAAGGAAATTAGCTCTACCTTGGAACCTTTTGGTCACGGTTGGTTTTCCCAACTGAGTTGCCAACTGAGTTGTGGCAATTACTCCACCCAGGACATGCTCGTTGTCTTACATCATTTAAAATATTTGTTTGCCTCCAGCTACCTTCAGGGAAATAACATCTTTGCAGCAGTTTTTTTTTGACCATGGAATAACAACTCTTCTTTCTCTATGTTAAAACTGTCTTTCAAGCACAGCTTGCCTTGATAATGCAGAAAGAGCCATGGTTTTGATGCTCAGAGCTGCATATACAACATTTTATTCTGCCATATAACGCAGTAGTATTCCTTCATTCATGCCACGATTCCTTATCCATGCAGCCCTAAGCTGTACTTTTGGTCTTGAATGCCACAGCAAATTATAAACTCTGTTTAACACAAAGTTTTATTTTCTCAGGAAAAAAAAATTAAAAAAAAAAAAGCAGTTTCTGTGCATTGCACACTTAGCACTTGCCTAGAGATGTAGGATCCCAAACTGCAACATGGTGACAAGTTAGCATCACTACCTCGATTTTATTGGTAAGAGAAAATGGGACATGGATTAAAGCGTCCAAAGTATCCTACAGAATTACCATTGTCTGAGCTGAAAGAGACACAGAAGTGTTTTCTAGAGTACCTAATCCCAGTGGGCTTCTAAGTCCCTTGAAGAATTTAGAAGAATCCTTTTCTCCTTGCCATTCCTCCCTTCCCTTCCTATAGTCTATGGCAGTTGGCATCTATTTGAAATGCTTCAGAAACTCTCCTGTCTGGAGTATGGGTTGACTATATTGGTGTCCAATAAACCTCTTGACAAGACAATGAAGAGGTCATTTCATTAAAAAATAATATTAATTCTTAAAAAAGTAATAGCCCAGAGGAATGAAGAGTTCTGGGAATGTTTTAGTGCAATTGCATTTTACTGCTGCCATGTTGTTCCTGCTAGAAAGCATAATGAGTGTTGACCACTTGAATTGAGCAGCTCTCAGCAAGCAAGAGGTAAGAAAGTCACTGTAAAACAAAAATTCTCTGAAGGTGCATGCAGAAGCTGTGAAGCACCTTTGAAAGAGTTTAGGGAGCATCACTGGTCTTCCAGCTTCACCTTTCCCTTGGCATAATCCAGTGCTCTTCCCCCATCCTTCTAAGGCTTAAGAAACCCATATCTTGACTAGTCACTTTTAAATGTCTCACTCAAATTCAATTTAGCTTAATAGGCTAGTTGTTTAATTGGATACAAATGATTATTAAATACATATATTTGAGCTTTAATGGCTGTGTTAGATATGCCCGTATGTGTATGCAGCAGGGCACTGGTAACATGCTGCAAGGCAGTAAGGGTGATGCCTAGGAAGTACAAGTAGATGGGCTGGGGGAAGCTGGGTGAAGAAATGGGATACAGACACCAGTGCTGTTCTATGGTTGGTTGTGTGTGTGCAAAATGAGCAGCAGTATGTAGCATACTAACATAATGCAGGACTAGCACCAGTACAGGTGCTACAGAGATGGAGCGTGGCAGGAGAGAAATAGGGCAACAAGATGACACTTCACTTGCACACCTCTAGTTGTTGAGGATACAGCTGATATGTCCCAGTTTCTGGACATGCATTCAGCAATTAAACACATGCAAATTACTACAAAAGTAGATCAGATTGGTGAGGGGAAACATCTCCATGTGAAGTTCTTCCAAGGTCCTAAGAAAAATGAGTTCAAGATCACAAAGACCTGCTGCACAGAGGTGCAGAGAGCCTGTCCTAGAAGCAAACACATTAGTTCTCTTGCATTATTGACAGAGATACTGCAGGTACAATGCGATCCTCCTGTCACCCAAATCTGGGAATATTTGGTTATTCAAAATTAGGGGTGATGGAAATAGATTTTCATTTCTCACCTTCTAAGCTAAGAACAGAGCGAAGGACAATATCTAAAATAGTTGTCACTTTATGTATAGCAGTTGTTGTGCAGAAATTCAGGCTTGTAAATTGGGCACTGGCTTGCACCAGAAGATAAATTAAAAGCAGGATGTTGGCAGAATACTCTCCCCATGAAAAGCACAATAAGTACAAGAGCTGCTGCCCCCTGCCCTAGGCAAAGGTGAGTGTCTAAAACAGACTATCTTGGAGAAAGAAAGATTGCTATCATGTCTTTACTAATGTCAGATTAACTGGTGCCTTTTAAGATCTGGAACCCTTCGATTTGTCTTATCTGCATGGAAATAGACAATCCATTGTGAGGGCAAAGCAATTTTCTCCAACAAGCTTGCTAAGAACTGTGGCCATCTTGCTCTGTCCTTCATATATTTTCTTGTGCTTTTTACACTGCTGTGTTTCTTTGCAAAAGATTGCAGGCACATTGTCTCCTTCCCCTACCCTCTCCTTAAAATAAAATATACTGGAAGACTACTTTGTCCTTTAATTTCTCTCCCAGGAATGATGGGAACAGGAGCTGGTGTTTAATCATCAAAGAAGTTGAAGCCAACAAACTGTTCATTAGTCTCTGGCAGTGGCAGCTTGGTTTTTACTAAGTCAGATGTTCCATTTTTCTCTCTCTTTCTGGAGCGTCTTGGCTTTCCTAATGTTCTTTTATGATCTTGGACAAGGAGACCATATGTCATTTACTTACATGGGGTAGGACTTTTATTTGGTCACTTCTCCAAAGGGAGGTGTTTTTTCAAAGTTAGGAGGGGGGGGTGGAATCGGGGAACAAAAATTAAGTGGCACATCTCGTGATGGAGGTAAGTAGTAAAATGGCCTTTATTCCCCTCATTGCTTCCAGTACCTTTCAAGTTCTTGGTGAAATGTATCCTCCACTGGCTGTCTGGAATTTTTGCCTTCACTTTCAAAGCCCTCCCAGAAGGGTACCAGTCACTGAAGGGCACAGGAGACACTGCCCAAAATACTGTATTCTAAGCAAAGATTTGACTCTTTTGCATGTAGTATTCCTTCAATTCCTAATTCTGGCTTTTGAGTCTACTGTAGCCTGCAACAAGAATGCACACTTTTGCCTCTGGTCAGGTTTTATACTGGAGACTGTATAGGTCACAGCACAGAGGAAACCAATCTGACCCAACCTTCCGATGATCCACATCTGCCAGGAGCTGTGCT
The DNA here is from genome assembly GCA_013399175.1 of Odontophorus gujanensis. Classification (NCBI taxonomy): domain Eukaryota; kingdom Metazoa; phylum Chordata; class Aves; order Galliformes; family Odontophoridae; genus Odontophorus; species Odontophorus gujanensis. Next base: position 10,242 of record VXAB01004013.1, on the reverse strand, counting down.
GAGGGTTTATGGGCAGCCTGCCCACGAGGGATGCTTCTGGTGTCTGTCTGTTGGAGCTGGATCCTCTGCCTTGCTTTGTATCCTTGGGCTGTTCTCCTTTCTTGGTATGTTAGTCCCTCCCTTTTATGACCTGGAGGACTGTTTTCTCCACATCATGCCTGGGCATTCCAAAATGCCATTAAGCACCTGACCTCGTGCTTTTGTAACAAGTTCCGTCGCTTCTGTGGAAAGTTATTTTCATGACTTCACCTTCAGTCTGTTCATCTACAGTAACCCGCTGCAGAAAAGCAAATACTGTCATCGTAAGTCTCTGTTTAGTATTTAGTATTTAATCTGTGCAATATTTTTCCTCCCTTGCTGCTTCCTGTTTCAGTCAGAGCCTTTCTACTGTGTTCTTTTTCTTTTGTTCATTTAGCTATTTGTATACTGCTCAGTAACCATTATGTTTCTAAAAGAGGGTGTATTTTTGTACACTAAAGTAGCAGAGGGTTACAATTACTCATTAACTGGGAAAACTGGGAGACCCTCATGCTTCTCTGCATTTGTCACCTCTCGAGTTCTGCAGAAGATACCTTCCTCCATCCCTACCCCTTCTGTTTACACATTCCAGCCTTTCACTGTTCAAGTCCTCTTAAATCGTCTTTGGTTTGAGGTCTCTGCTGCATCAGAAAAGATGAGCTATCAGTCCCACTCTGTTGTCTGGAGATGTACACCAACAGCCCTGTCCTCATTAGCTGGTAGGATGCACTGTCATTTTAACATGTGAGGCCCCCATATAAGCTCCTCTACATTCTCTGGGGCTTTTGGTGGCCTCAACATGTGCCGCCCTCCCTCCTTGCAGGGAGGCAGCTCTGGAGCGTCTGCCAGCTCCACATGCTGCTCTCACCTCTGCTTTGTGTGTGCATCACATGGGAAGTGGGAGAAGACAGAGAGAGAGCAAAGCTTCTGCAAAGCCTGAGAGAGAGGGGGCTTAGGGCTGACAGCTTGCCTGGAGCTAGGCCGAGCAGAGCGAGTGGATGGAAGTGAAGGGGGTCCCGTGGGGATGGTCGTGCTGAGCAGCTTTCAGCAAGCTCAGCTGCCACCTCAGCTTTGCAAAGGGCTGGATGGAGCTGCAGTGCCCAGCACAGCTGGGCTGTGAGGTCCACTTTGAGAGGAAGGGTGGACAGCACAGGGGTCCTTCCTCAGTGATGGGGCTGGGGCAGCACCTGAGCTGTATCACGTCAAGATGGAAGAGAAGGGTATTTTACTTTTGAACATACATACCCTTCAGAAGCCCTGTTCCTGCATCCCAGCTAGCCTTCTCCCAAAACTGAAATCTAAATTCACACTGAACAATCTCCTAAGGTCTCTGCAGTGTCACCTGCACTGAGCCTCTGATGAGGAGCAGGCTCCTCTTCTTTTGACTCTCCTCCCCAGATAGACACCAGGCTGCAGGGGGTGGCTGGGCAGGTGCATGCTCCTTCCAACACAGGTCTTGCCTTTCCTCAGCCACGGGGAGAGGTAAGCAGGGAGACATTTTCTTTTAGCGGGGTCTCATCAGAATGAGAGGTGGATTGGGAAGCAAGAGTTCAGTCCTTTAAAAATCAAAGCAAAACAACTTCTTGGCCAGAAAGCTGGCATGGATTTTTTTGTTATTTTATTCTTTTTTCCTGTTCCTTTAAATATAATACAAAGGTGACAGAAATAGCTTTTGTATCCAAACACCACAGATTCGCTCCATGACCTTTGGATATGCATGTGGCTCTAGATTTCTGAATCAGAGTTAGGCTCTCAAACCCTGGCGTGCCTATCAGTGGGATCATTGGAGCTTGTTTTCAGAGGTGCTAATCAAACTTGGCTTTGAGTAAAATAAGTGGGAGAAGTTGGGAAGGCAGGATGCCTCTGCACTCAGCTCAGATGTCAGTGCAGAAGCAAGGTCCTCACCAGCCCACCCACCCCCTGCAGAGCAGTAATGCCCCTCATGTAAACTTGCAGGGACCAGAGGGTTCCTGTGGTGCTGTCAGGATCTGCTTACGAAGAAACATCTCTCTGACCCCAGCAGTTCATTTGCATGCATTTGCAGAGTGCTTTTTATTTAGGGACTTGTGAAAAGTTTCTGGTTTCTGTAAGATTGTGCACGTGGTTTCCCCTGCCCACTTCCTAATCTACATCTTGTTAGCTGGTTACCCATAAAAATCTGGCTCCTGGCCTATTTAAGAGCTGTTGAGAGAATATTTTGTCATTTCATACAAGACCCCTTCCCGTACTACTCATTTATCTGAAAGGAAATAATTATTCTTTCAGCACAGTGCCACAATACTGCGTATGTCTTGGTGAATAAGCTGATCATGGTGCCTCGGGGCATCCCCAGCATATACAGTTACTGTAGAGCACCCAAAGTCATTTCTGCAAGGCTACGGCTGTGGGCCACAAAACATCTCTCCCTGCCCTTTAGACAAATCTTAACAGAGCTGCTGTTTTAAGCTTCAGCTTCGTGCAGTCGGAGAGGAAAGGAGCAGGAGGTGTATATGGCATTGTGGTGGCTGGGGATGGTTAGGGCACTGCCCCTCACCCAGTCGATCATGCTCCACTGGTGACAGATTTCCTCCACATATGTCCCTCTCTGAGAATCACTATGAGCTCCCAACTTTGCTCATACAACAAGGCAGGCGCTAATAGCTTGCCACGGTTGGCCTGGGCTGACTTTGAATCCTTGGCCTAAAGGTGAGATTTTCCACGTGCCCTTTGGGAACCTCCTGAATTTCTGCTCTGACTAGAAGTGGCTTTTAGCAACTGCCTTGTTTCCATTTTCCCAGAAGAAGACACAGCCTTCCCCAGCTGGTGGTGGCTCTGAAAGAAGCATCTGGATGACAGCAAAGGTGGGGACCCACCAGTGGCAGCAGAGAGGGTCTGAGTTATGTCCCTGTATGTTTCCCTCCTAGGACTACACCATCACCATGTACTTCCAGCAGAGCTGGCGGGACAAACGCCTGGCATATAATGACCTTCCTCTCAACCTGACCCTGGACAACAGGGTGGCTGACCAGCTGTGGCTGCCAGACACCTATTTCCTGAATGACAAGAAGTCCTTTCTGCATGGGGTGACGGTGAAGAATCGCATGATTCGGCTCCATCCTGATGGGACTGTCCTGTACGGCCTGAGGTAGGTACCAGGGGGATTGTGGTGGTGTTTGTGAATGACTTCTCATCTATATTTCCCCCACTCAAATGATATTCTGGTATTTTCTTAAGGAAAAGACAGGGATCCAAACCATACTCAGGTGCTGCACAGGTTTAAGCATCTGCTCTTTCTCCAGGCTGAAAATTGTTTCCTTCAGACATCCAAAGTTCCCCCTACTGCTATGGACAAGTGTTGGAGATGGGAAGAGTTGGTTCTGTGCTTTTCAGGTTACTGTCATTCAGTGCATTCACTTCTATTTGAAACACTCATTTTCAGTTGCTAATAATTTTCTATAAATTTGGCTTAAGGAGATGAGAATTCATTACCCCAGTATCTAACTTCTGTAGCATTTGACTCAAATCACTTCAGTCATTTTTGACTATGAAATATAAGAAATGTTTTTGTACCATTTTAAACAAAGGTCTCTTTATCAGAACAATTTTGATGATTGTGCTTTGAGCGTTGATATTGAGTAGGGGAATGGTCATCGAGGAGGCTTCTTGTGGTGTCTGGAACAGATTTGTGTTGGCTGTCCACAGAATTGAGTGCAGCGAAGGTGGCAAAGGCTGACTTGCTGTGTTACCTGGATCTGTGGAGATGCCAGGGCAGGTAGGGGCTAAAAGGGAAGTCTGCAGCTGTAAGTAGAAGTGTGGCACAGTTCTGGATGCTGTAGCTGAGAACTAGGCAATGATTCCCCCAACCCTGTACTCGTCTGCTTTGAGCTGTTCACTTAGGTTTTTTGTGGGTGTTTTTTTGTGTTGCATGGTTGTTGGGTTTTTTTTCTGTTTTTTTTTTTTTGTGGTGTTTTTTTTTTTTTGATTTTTTTTTGGGGTTTTTTTTTTTTTTTTTTTTTTTTTTTTTTTTTTTCTGTTGTGGTTCTTTTTTTTTTCTTTTTTTTTCTTTTTTCCTTTTTGACTACTGAAATTCACAGCTGGCTTTTAGACCTGCCTCCACATTCACAAATGATTGTGATAGCAGTTCTGGGCTTACGTCCCAGTGCAGCAGAGGGGGAGGAAGGACCTTTCTCTTTCAAAAAGCGTACACCCACCCTCCCCATTTACAGTATCAGCTCTTCTGCTGCCTCGTGCTTTGTGGCAAAGTCTGACTTTTTTATAATGATTTCCTCCTTTTTAAGTAGCAGAACTGATTCTGAGAGAGTGGGGCAGGGTGTGGGCACAGCAAAACAGAGCATTGTCCTACTAGGGACAATGGGGTGACTGTACCTAGTGTTTCTGTATGGCAGAGCTCTGTGAAGCCAAAAGAGAAGCACTGACTGCTGGTGGTAAGGAGCAGGCTGGAGTAGGTGTTGTGATGTTTGCACTTAACTGTCCTGATGATGCCTCTTGCTCTTCTGAGGCAACAAAAGATGGGCTAAGCTCAACTGTGAGCCTCCACCAATTCCACCTCTCCTTTCCCAGGAGCATCCATCTCTTGAACTTGGGCCAGTGGTGTTGCTTGGCTGATACTGCTCTGAACTTTACTCACTCACCAAAAAGACTGTAGCACTCACCCAGCTGTCTACTCCACATTTTCCCATTGCTTTAAATGAAGTATGAAGAGTGGGGTGGGCAAGGATATGCTTTGATTCAGGGTATGTAGGAGCATGAACTCCATCCTGTTGTGAAGGAGGGGGCACAGAGTGCTGTGAAATTGGAGCTGCTGAGCCAGCCCACCTGAGTGCAAAGCTGCCTCCCCCAGGCTGGTAGGAAACCTTAGCATGCACCTGCACAGCAAAAGAAGCAGAGAGGCTGCTATCTGGAATATTTTTATCAGCTGCCATTTAAGCAGCTCCAAGAGTGAACAGTGTGAACCCTGCTGCATAGGTGATGAGCAGTGGAAGTCCATGGAGGATTTGCAGGGCCAGGATGCTGTGTGAGCACCTCCAGCACTGTTCCTGCCCTTGTCCTCCTGCAGGGCCCTGCAGCATGGGCAGGGGAGCTGGGCTCCCTCCCAGCACCTGCGTAAATGGGTGAGCTGAGGAAAACCACATCCAGGCCCAAAGAAAGAAAATGACAGCTGTTTACCCCTGTTATTTCCAGGGCCATAGTAAGAACTGCCTGTGTTGTTTTAACTTTTGGCTGTTTTTCCTGGAAGCTTCTCTCTTGCCCCTGGAGAAAACTGTGACTGCAAAAATGAAACAGTGAGCAATTGCAACTGCTGTTCTTGGGCTGTGCCTCTGGCTAGGGTGGCTGACCTGAAGGCACTGGGGTACTGGGGGACAAGCCAGGTGCCCTGAATGCTTAAAGTCCCTCAAAAATTATTCATAGTATTACAGACCATGTTTCCTTTAGGGCTTACAGTCTGGACTGACTCCTGCAGCTGTGGTTTTGCTGACCACAGGAGCACTAGGTGCAGTTTTGCAGGTGCAAAGAATTGTGAACATATTCAAAAATACACTGCCACGTGCACAGCAGGTGTGAGCAGGTAAGAAAACAAGCTGAACATTCACCTGCGCTCTCTTTATCTTTGTACACATGCACCTACACTTGCCCTGCGAACAGTAAGGGAAGTGCAGGTCCCTCCTGTAGGGTGAAGCCCAGTCTTGTCTTCTCTGGCATTTTTAGAATGATTTTAAAATGAAGTTGCCCTGATAGAAGAAAGCTGAAGGAGGCAATTTCTGTTGGTTCTTTTTCTTAACCTTCGTCAGCCTGCTTCTTTGTTTTTGTCGAAGCACGATAGCACAGCTCTGCTCCTTCTCCTTCCACCTTCTCACCAGCCGCTTTCCCCTCCTTTGAGCTGATCCTGTAGCAAAGTGACTCAATCGTGCTATTTGTGGCACAACAGTCATTTTTCTTTCCAGCAGTCTCTGATGTCAGAGAGTGGGGAGGATGACACCCTGGCAGCCCCAGCTCCAGCGAGCATTCAGGCAGGATCAGGCTCAAACCCCAGAGCAGACCACAAGGTCCAAGTTAGCTCACGTGGAAGTCAATGGGTATTTTGTTTCTGACCTCGGTGAGGACAAGATCAAGCCTCAGATAACTCGTTTCCATGAGTAAATGAAGCCTTTTATTCCACTGCTCTGTTTCACTGTGGAAGCTGTGTGTCAGAAAAGCATATGCTTGTTTTTGATAGAATTAGCGAATTAGTGGATGTAGAGAGAGCAGCAGATGTAATACAGCTACATCTTAGGAAAGCGCTCGATACAAAAGCTTACTCCAGAATTAATTCACACTGGGCTAGGATTAAAAGCTGGTTGCCAGGTCTTTGACAAAAGAAATGTATAAACAGCCACAGACTGTGCTGGGAGGCGATGCAGGGCTGCCGTGGGTATTTCCCAGCTCCGTCCCCCCAAGCTAGCGGGTAGCCCAGGTCCTGAGGTCTAGAGCCCAGATCCAACCCAAGGGATGCTCCTATCAGCTGAGGTCTGCTGCAGGAGGTTGTGAAGTTAGTGGGGTTTTAGGAAGCATGAAGTGGTGGGGTTGTGCCTGGGCTCCTCTGCCCCCTGTGTATCTTGCAGGGGTTACAAGTGCCCATGAAGCACAGGCACCTGGGGCACACATCAGGAAAGTGCTAAAACAACACGTTAGGTCTGCAGTACGAAGTGAGGCTTAAGGGAACTGCCCACCAAGACAAAGCAGTTCATCGGTGTCACGGAGAGAGGTGACTAAAATAGTGAGTAGGAGCTGGATAGGACTGGCTGGATTTAATGCATTTTTCCTCCTAATGGTTTCTTGTCAGAAATTGCATTGGCTTCATCCAATTAAAAAAAAAAAAAAATTAGGGAGAGATTTTTCATTTTAGAAAAAGCGCTTCAGAGAGTGTTAATGTTTCACTCCTGATTTTATGCAGAGAATGTTTCACTCCCGTTGATGCTTCCCTCGCTATTTCAAGCTGCTGGTACTGCCACTGCTGGCGTGTAGAGGAGGGTCATCAAACCAATTCTCTGGACCTCTGGAGGATGTCTGCTCAGCCCCTGCTGTAATATTCAATAAGCTTTACATTATCACACACAGAAGCTGTATGTAACGGTGTGAGATTTCCTTCTCTAGCCCGTGCAGCTTCCATTTGGTAGCGAAACATTCGGTAGTTGACACTCATCAAATGCTGATGTCATCAGCATTTTCCTATCTGTTTTCAGAGGCCTAAAAATAGAAACAACTGTAACGACGGTGAAATTCTCGCACGGCAATGCGAAATCGTGTTTGAAACCAGCTTAAAAAGGTCTTTCGGGGAAATCTTGAAGCTCTTGGATTGCATTCCAATTAAGGGAAAAACTGAATTCCAGCAGAACGGGAGCTCTGTGGGGATGGGGCTGCAGGCCTGTGCAGGACGCAGCGCCGGGCTGGCCAGGAGCCCGGGCAGTGTGAACTGAGCAATGAAAGCTGCAGAGGAATTTGATGACGGAGTCTAAATCCTGTGCAGGGAGAATGAGGGATCTCCTCCTGCGAAGGTGGTAGTGGTGGGGTGTGCGTGTGTTTTGCTTTGGTTTGCTTTTTGTTTATTTTTTTTAATATCCCTGCCCGTGAGAGCCACTGCAGGGAGGAGTGCTGGAGATGAGGCAGTGTGGATACAGGGGAGCTGAGGCACTGCAGGGTGCTGAGCCCGATGGGGTGCAGGGCTCCACTGTCCCTATTGGTGTAAATGCCCATTCAGTGCTTGAAGCAAAGGGGAGAGAGTCATTATACTTCAAAGAGCTCCACGTTTGCAGTTTACACCTGAGTGAATCCGTAGGTGTTACCTGGTTCCCTGTGAAGTAGAGTCCTGGCAGGTTATAACTGAGGAGCTCTTTCACAGCGCTGAGATTACTGAACAGTTTTCTCCCAGATCGTGTCCTGGTTTCTACTGGGACAGAGTTGATTTTGGAGCCAGGAGTTGGACTTGATGGACCCTGTGGGTCCCTTGCAACTCAGGATATTCTGTGGTTCTATGATTCCACAGTGTCTGGTACGGTGCTGTGTTTGGGAGTGGGAGAAGAGCTTGTTTTTTTTCTCCCCATCTAATCTGAACGCAGCACATGCTGTTATTTATCAAAGGAGGTCTATGCAAGCACAGATGCTTTTGGAAACAGAGTGACCTTAGCAGGATTGTGCCAGGGCTTATGGAGTTGGTTTTAGGCACACAGACACAAGAGGAAAATATTCCATATCCTTGCCTTGAACTTGGTTCTAACATGACCTCCAGGAGTCTGCAAAGATCAGACCGTGTTAAAAGAATGGCAAAATTCACCACGGGTTTATAAATCCCTCCAGGCCCTTGGAAGTTTGTGCTTACTGCCAGGCAGAAGGTGACATTTGCCAGCATGATTTTATGACTGACTTTGAGAATGTGCAGAGAGAAAATTCGATTTCTTTTTTTTTTTCCCTCATTCAGCAAAACAGCAATTTTGCCTTTCTCTCTTCTTAGTCACCGGAATTCCTATACGAATCTAATTTGCCCCAAGGGGGCTCTGCACATGTCCTGCAAAAGTTAAGCAGCTTCCACACCTTCTCCTTGCCACTAATTCAGCTCTGGGAGTCTCTATCGCTGGGGGACAGCAACATCTTTAACTTCTCGGGTAATCTGAAATCCAGAAAGTTGCAGTCAGCAACTTAAAAACTGGACAGGGGTGACGGACAGGGGTAATCCACACTGTCAGACTTTCCTGGGTTTGGTCTGTGTCCACAAGCAGTCTCTTGGACATTTCCCAGTTAGGGCACAGTAAAGGCTGGTTCCTCTCATTCTGCATGCATCCAGACCCTTTCTCTGGAGGGCGAGAAGTGAAGTGTAGGCATAGGCTGTTCCATACCAGTTGGCTCTAGGCTTAGAAACCAGTCCCAGGCATGTTTAGTTTCATGGTGTACACATAGATATGATGCACAGAGTTTTTTTGTAAGGATGAGCTTAAGGGGAACGGGACCCTGCTTGCAACAGGAACACCTCAAAGGCAAGAGTCTTCCCATCTCTCCCTCTCGGTCCTCCTTCCAGTGTCTGGACCTGTTCATTCTGAACCCGAGTGGTATTTGGGGGAAGTCACTTTTTGCCCTTTACACTTGCAGCTGTTACATTTGGTTCTCTCACAGCCTGGAGATGACCTGGAGGATGGGCTGGTGGCTGAGGGCCTTCAGAGTTTGTATGAGGAGATAAGACTTGGGCAGGAGCTGAAGAAGCAGCTAATGTAGAGGCAAGCAGTGGGGTAAGAGGAACATGGAGGAGATACTCAGCCATGGTTTTAATAGCAGGTCAGAGCTCTATGCTGTCTGTGCACTTATATAATCATTCTAAATAAGACAGAAGAAGCCATTAATAAGTAAACAGCAATGATGAGGATCGGAGAGAGAATGAAATGTCTGATGGTGTTCAAGTTGGAGAACTTGTGGAGGACTGATGATAAACAGAAGACTGAGTGCTCCCTTTGAGCAGCCACAGCGGTGGGACACCCCTGTGCTCGTGTCACAGGGCAGGCAGTGGTGGAGGGACAGCACAGTGAGGCTGCACTGCCCTTTCCATGCCAGAATCTGCTTTGTCAGTACAAACTCCAGGTGGGCATCACTTCTTCATCGTAACAAATGAAGACTTAGCACTTGCCTGGTGTGACTTTGAGCTGTTGGCTGCTCTTCTTGAAATGATCCATTCCTCCCCAGGGGCTGAAGAATGCTCTCTGGAGTGAGGTATCTGTGCTACCTCAGCTTCTGCTTGGATCTGCTGGTGCTAGCAGAGAAGGGGGATGTCCGTCAGCCTGCAGCCTGCCAGAGCTGCTTGACATCTCATGAAAGCATGCCCCTTTTTTTCTTTTTCCTTTTCTGAGATGTACAGTGTTTTCTCCACAGCTCTGTCTTCCCCCAGATGAACTGTGTCTGCCTGCCAGCTGTGCAGCAGTAGCAGGGCAGTGAGGACTTGGCTGCTGGATAGCACAGCCACCCACAGACCTGAAGAGCAGTGATTAGAGCAAGGGCACAGACACATCTCGTTTGTGGGGAGGGAGGTGAGAAGGTGGTGGCAAGAGGGAGCTGACTTAGAAGCAGACAGAGGTGGCAGAGATAGAAGGAGGAGGTGGGTGGTGCTGGCCAGGCTCGGCCTCTTCATTGAGCGCACCATGTGATGCGATGGGCAGTGTCGCCGTGAATCGCCATCAAAGCAGATGAGATTTCACACCACACAAATTT
>VXAB01004012.1:0-13737 GCA_013399175.1 Odontophorus gujanensis | reverse complement strand
TGCCACTTGTCCCTCCGTCCCCTCTGCTTCTGCTTTTCTTTAGCAATAACTGCTGGAAAAGTGGTCAGCAGGAGCGAGGGAGAAGCACTGGTGAACATGTCTGCAAAGCCCGGGCAGAGCACACAGGAGTGAACGAATCCCTTCAGCCCGTGGGGTGGAAATGCCACAAAAGCTTTGCCAAACTTGCCATACCTTACCCCACTCCCACCTACAGCGTCTGCCCACCCCACGGGGACGGGGTGGGAAGGGCAGGAGCACACGCTGCCCATCCCTTGCAGATGTGGTGGATTTGGAGCATGCCTTGTCCAAGTTGACCCTAAAAACAGCATCTCACGCGGCAGCCAGCAGAACATCCCACTTTTATTAGTTTTTATTGTTTGGGGCAGAGAATGCTTCACTTCCTGCAGCTGCCTGAGCCCATCCGACAGCCCCCAGGGAGGAGAGTTTATAGAGAGCGCAGAGTTTATGCAGCGCTTCCTCCCGCCTTCCCGGGACAGGCAGTACCCAGGGGTTAACGCTCCCTCGCAGCCTGTTTATGTGCTGACGAGGAAACGCGCTGACAGATCATCCCAAACAACTTCAAAGCGAGATTTGGGAACCCGATATGGAAACCATTCCCGAAGTTTCAGAGCGGCGAGCCCCGGACTAATTACCAGCACAAACACTGAAGGCAGAGAGCAGCACCGTTGCCAACTGCCATACCATCACCCGGCCCCTTGCCCATCCCGGGGCTCCATCCCAATGCCACAATCTCCATCCCACAGGGTTTGGGGTAAAGCCACGCTCCTCGGGCAGCTCCTCCCCCAGCAGCACGGCCGTGTGGCCCTGGGGACACTGCGCTTTGCAATGCAGCCCTGGGGACACTGCGCTGGCTCCAGCACCCCTCTGGCACCGTCCCTTACTGGTGCAAAGCTGAACTGGGTGCAGCTCTGCCCCTGTCCTGCTCAACTCTGCTTTTTCCTGCCCCAATGAGGAAGAGGAGCCGGCAGCACCCGGCCCATGGTGGCAGTGGTGATGCTGCTGTGGCTTGTGCTGCTTTTTATCACTTGTTCTGTAACAGCAAGCATGCAGACAGTGTGCTGGGGAGAGAAAGAATTCCCAGCTATAAAAAGCTTTAGTTTTATCCTGATGTGGCATCAGCCTGACTCAGGCTTGGCAGGGTTCAGTGTGCTGCCTTTAATGACGCTGGGAGGGGAAGCTGGCGTGTGCCCATCTCTCCTGAGCTCCCTTCCCTCCTCTCTGCCTCCCCCGTGTCTGAGCCAGCTCCGTGGGGCTCGTGGGTGCAGTTACAAACCAAACACGAGGGGTGGAGGATTACAGCTGCTTAACACAGAGGTGGCAGCCCACGGGAGCTCTCCCTCCATAGCAGCACAGTGTCAGGCACTGAGTTATCTGCTGGAATTCTTGCTTGGCGCTTCATCCTGTTGCTGGGTTCAGGGGATTAATAGGACCTGAGCACCCCCTATGAGCCTGGCACGCATCATTTGGGCTTGCTGTGTGCATGCTGCCTGCTTGGTGGTGGGAAGGCTGTGGGAGAGGGGCTAACCAGCTCTACCTCCCCTCAGCAGCAATGCCAGTGTGCCCAGACTGTCAGGATGAGCTGAGATCTTCCTCCCTCCAAACACACCCGTGGATGCAGAGCACAGAGCTGCACTGCCCTGCCCGTTCCCACTGCAATCCTGCTCTCTCCAAGGAGGGATCTTCTCTAATCCATCCTGCCTCTCTCTATAAAGATGTATTTTTAAAACATCTATTGTTTATTCTGCAGCAACAGCCAACAGAGCTGCTCTGATCTGTGGCATAAACATATTTTCCCAGAGCTTTCCAAACAGCCACTTGACCCCAAGGGTCCCCACGGCTGGCAGAGCTCCTGCTGCTCAGTGCTGTGCAGGTGACATGGCAGAGACAGCGGAGGGGACACGTCCTGTGGTGGATCCTGGGCCTGGGGGGGACAGCAGGGAGCAAAAGGAGCAGGAGGAAAGTGCTCTTGCTGGGAAGGGAGGGTTCCCAGTGAGCCCGGGGAGCAGGAGGAAGGGTCTCATGTAGGTGTCCTCCAGGACATGGAGACGGACGTGTTCAGTGCAGTGAAACACCCAAATGCCTCCACTTTCTGTTATCCACTGGCATTCCCACGGCACTTCTTTATCCTTCCAGACACAACCACTATGTCTCTGTGCACCGACTCTCACTGGGGTTACACGTGGAACTGCGTTAAGACAGTGGGTCTCGTGTGAAATGCAGCATGCACTCATGGTCCAACTGCAGGGACACTTCATAGGAAACAGTAAACCCAGGGCTCAGCCCACACCAGCAGTGAGTGCCAGAGCTGGAGCTGAAGGGCTTGGTTGCATCAAGCGCTCATCCGACTGCTCTGAAAAACCCAAGCAGCGAAGATCAAGCTTGTAAGAAGCAAGCTCTGTTTTACTAGCTCATGAATGGGAAGAAATGCCAACCAGATAATTTCTTACACATTCTCTTTCCTTCTTTGTCAACATTCCCCCATTTGGCCCAAACTTCAGAACGCCCATATTTGGAGAGCGCCCATCTCAGAAGTTCCAGTATTTGTATAAATAGCTGATAGTGAAAAAATTGCCTGCCCTGGACTCTGCCCAGGGGCCTTTGGAAGGAGCAGTGCTGGGAGCACTGATGGGCTCTGGGGCAGAGGATGGGGGCAGCACGGTGCCCCACAGCACCCTGGGCCACCTGCAGCATGGAGCCTGGGGATCCCAAAATCACCAGTGCTGACCCAAACTTGGGTGGGGAGTGGTACCTGGCTACAGAATCTGGGGAGAGGGTTCGGGTACTTAATGTGGGGGTGAAAGAGCGGCTCCTGGATGATTTCTTTGCGGTGAGGCTGTCATTTTGCCACCCCTGTGCTGATGGCAGTCGGGTCGGTGTCTGCACCGTGTGCCCCGGGATGTGAGGAGGACGGAGCGAAGAGCCGGGATGCGGGACACGGCTCCGGGGTGCGCGGAGAGGGATGCACCGAAAGGAACCGGGAGCAGCGTGCATGGAAAACGAGGGCGGGTGGGGTGAGGGGCTCACGGTGGGGTCAAGCTGCGCAGAGCCGGGGGTATCCGGTCCCGGGGGGCGGCGGGGAGGCGGCGCTCCCGCTCTGCCTTCATTGATCTCCGCGGAGGGGCCGCCCCGTGCCTTTAAAGGCTCCTCCTCCGAGCAGCGGCCGCGGACGGAGTCCGACGTCGGTGCAGCCTCGACGGCGGCGGCCGCCCCGAGCCCCGGCAGCCGTGGAGCGCACGGTGGGGAGCGGGGCGCCGAAGCGATGACCCCGCTTCCCGCAGGCAACGGCACCGCCTGGGGGGCGGCCGCCGCCGGCACCGTCCCCAATTGCAGCTGGGCCGGCATCCTGAGCCGGCAGTGGGCGGTGGGAGCAGCGCTGAGCGTCACCATCCTGGTGATCGTGGCCGGCAACCTGCTGGTGATCGTGGCCATCGCCAAGACGCCGCGGCTGCAGACCATGACCAACGTCTTTGTCACCTCGCTGGCCTGCGCCGACCTCATCATGGGCTTGCTGGTGGTGCCTCCGGGGGCCACCATCCTGCTGAGCGGCCACTGGCCCTACGGCACGGTGGTGTGCGAGCTGTGGACCTCGCTGGACGTGCTGTGTGTGACGGCGAGCATCGAGACGCTGTGCGCCATCGCCGTGGATCGCTACCTGGCCATCACGGCACCGCTGCAGTACGAGGCGCTGGTGACCAAGGGCAGAGCGTGGGCTGTGGTGTGCGTGGTGTGGGTCATCTCCGCCTTCATCTCCTTCCTGCCCATCATGAACCAGTGGTGGCGGGACGGGGCGGACGAGCAGGCGTTGCGCTGCTACGACGACCCGCGCTGCTGCGACTTTGTCACCAACGTGACCTACGCCATCGTCTCCTCCACCGTCTCCTTCTACGTGCCGCTGCTCGTCATGATCTTTGTCTACGTCCGCGTCTTCGCCGTGGCCACGCGCCACGTCCAGCTCATCGGTAAGGACAAGGTGAGGTTCCTGCAGGACACCCCCAGCCCCAGGGGCGGGCGGCGGCGGCGGCCCTCCCGCCTGTTGGCCATCAAGGAGCACAAAGCCCTCAAGACCTTGGGCATCATCATGGGCACCTTCACGCTCTGCTGGCTGCCCTTCTTCGTGGCCAACATCATCAAGGTGTTCTGCCGGCCGCTGGTGCCCGACCAGCTCTTCCTCTTCCTCAACTGGTTGGGCTACGTCAACTCAGCCTTCAACCCCATCATCTACTGCCGCAGCCCCGACTTCAGGAGCGCTTTCCGCAAGCTGCTGTGCTGCCCACGCCACGCCGTCCCACAGGACCCACAGCACTGTGCCTTCAGCCCCCGGGGGAGCCCCACGGAGGACAGAGAGGTGCAGGGGAGCGGCAGGAGAGAGGAGAACGCTCCACCCCGTGGTGGTGGCCGCCAGCAGCGGCCCCTGGGCGAGTGCTGGCTGCAGGGCACGCAGACCACGCTGTGTGAGCAGCTGGATGAGTGAGTATGTGTGCATGCCTGGGGGGCAGGGTGGCATTCCGAGGGGCTGCTGTGGTCTGATGAATGCAGAGCTAGAGAGCAGGCGTTCCCTCTGGGCTGGGGTGCAGAATGGGAACTGCTGCCTGATGTCTTTGGGGTTCCCTGAGCCCCTCTGCCAGGCTCAGGGTGCAGTCCCTGCCCCATCCCACTTTGTCCCTTCCTGGGGGTGCCCCAGCCACCAGAATGAGGTTCATTTCCTCTGGTATTAAAACACTACCGGGACACCAGGAGTGTGCTCCTGTCCCTGGGATTTCCACTCCCAGTGCCTTCAGGGAGCCCCTGTGAGTAGGGCAGGGGGGAGGGGACCCTGGCTGCCGGTCTGGGCTCTGGGTATCGCTTTGTCACTTCGAAGAAGTATGTGGTGAGAAAGGATGGGTCCATCCTGCGGCGATGAGCTGTCGTGGGAGGGAGTGGGCTCTTCACACTCTGTGCTCTCTCGTTGAAGGTTCACCAGCAGGGAGATGCCGGCGGGTCCCTCTGTCTGACGGGGAGGGGAGCAGAGCAGGGAGCACTGTAAGTGGACGTTCCCCTATGAGATCGGTGCCACAAGAGACCCCGAAGTTTCTGCAGGGCCGCCCCTGTCCCTGCAGCTGTCCCCTCTGACCAGCTTGGCTGTCCCCTGCCCTGGGGGAGCTCAGCCCTTGGCCGGGTCACAGCCGTGTGCCCGCATTGCTCATGTGAGCTGACGCAGCGTCTGCCGACACATTTCTGCGCTGCCCGGAGTGCTTAACCCCCTTTGGAGCAGCTCTGCACTCTCCCCTTGCGGTGGTGCAGCTCCTGGGGTGGTTGCTTTGCATGTGTGTGATGCCGGGGGGGTGGGAGGCACATCGTCAGCTCCTGTCCTCTTGCAGGGACTGATGTTGGGACGGGGACGCTGCGTGGGGAAGGAGGAGCAGCACTGCGGGTGACAGCGCTGGAAGGACCCAGAGGTGCACACACCCACCGGGAGAGGAAAGGGGCTCCTCCGGTGCTGGAGAGATAAAGGCAGCAGCAAAAAGATCCCGAGTCCCTCACGACGAGGTTCAGTGCAGCAGCACAGCCCGTGAGGATGGGGACACACAGCCACCCCGGAGGGATTGGCACTGGGACGTGGCAACCAGCAGCTCCGCTCACCCGCAGGACCTCATCTTCCCCGGTTGTGTTGGCAAAGGGAAAGAGGATCTCCTGCTGGCACAAAACCGCTCCGTGATCTGCACTGGGTCGTGGCCCGGGCGCTGCAGTTTGCTCCGGGGGCAGCGGCCGTACCCTCAGCAAGGGGAGAGCACAGACGAGAGGGGAGCGAAGGAGGAAGAGTGCGGCACCGCTGCGGGCGCTGCTGATGCTCTGCTCTTGCACATCCTCTCCTCCCGTGCGCTGCCGGAGCAGCAGGGGCAGGCGGCAGCGCGGAGCGCGGTGGCACAGAGGACGCTGTGAATTCGCAGCTGTTCGCGGCCGTGCAGCCCCCGCTTCGCTGGGATTTTGGGGATGAGATCCGCTGTAAACGCGTCACGGTGACTGTAACGCTTTTGTGTGAAATAAACCTCGGGAACCACTCGGCGACGCCTTGAGCTCCGCGGTGAGCAGAGGGATGGGCGGCTTTCGTCAGCGCTTTGCCCCTCCCGGGGCTGAGGCTGCGTGACGGGACCCCATCCCTATAGCGCCCGGGGCCCCCTGGGGGCTGCGGTCCCCCCGAGGGCCGGGCACCGCCTCTGCGCTGCCCCAGGGAGGCTTTGTGTCCCCTCCAGGGGTTTGCCGGCGCATCCCACAGCCGCAGCATCCCACTGACGTGTAGGGATTTCTAGGAAAACTCGGGAGTGGGAGGTGGGACGGGGGCAGCGCCGGGAACCGAGCGGAGCCACCGCGTCCCCCCGGACCCTCAGTGCCACCTCCCGGCGCTGCGGGGAAATCGTAACGTGCAGAGGGAATAAAGAAAAAAGCGAATGTGTCGGGGAGGTCCCGCAGCTCCGGGCCGGCCGTGGGACTCAGCCGCCGCCTGCAGAGGAGCTCCGGGGATGGGCTGCCAGCACCTGGGAGCCGCTGCCTGCCCTTCCCAGCACCTGCGCTGCGTTCCCGAGTTACGCAGCTGCGGGGCTCCCTCTGCCCTATAACTGCAGCACAGAGGGTGCTCGTGCTCCGTGCTTTCCCTGGCAGCGTGTGCAGCTGAGGTTGGTTTCCTCTGAGACCTCAGCGAGGGAGACACCCCCGCGCTGGGTTGTGCTGCTGATTTTAACGCTGATGTTGTGGTTTTATTCCTCACCTAGCGATGTTGTGCCAGCTAAGGAGGCATTGCTCTAGCTGCCTCTGTCTCTTGCAGAGAGAGCAAACGGTGCTGATGGGAGCTGCCTGCATGCTGCTGCCTCTGGACTTTGGGAACCTGCTCTAAGCACTCCGAAGACACTTTTCTTCCCCGTGTTGTTATTACAGACCAGCTGAAGGCTGCTTTCTCTGGTGCTTGTTCCGTAGGAGCTGGTTCCTGGTGCTGTGCAGGATGAGCAGCTCTTCCCCTGCTCTCAGGTCGCAGTCAGAGGACAGGACGGCTGCTGTGCTGTGGGGTGAGCAGCAGCCCCCAGCACGTTATGGGTGGGGGGCAACCAGAGATGCTTTGCCTTTTGCTTCCTGCACCCCTGAGGTTTGCTCGGGAAGCAGATGGTGCACACACGGACAGGGCTGTGTGTCCACAGGGTGTGAGCTGGGTGCAAACAGCCGGAGCTGCGTGGTGAAGGAGGACGATGACTTCCTAGAGCACCTGGTCCTGCTGAGGACAGTACGGTGTGGGGCTTGCTGGTGTCCCCGTGCTGCCCTGCTGTGGGGGCTCTGCCCTGCCATGGGGGTTTTGCCCAACCCGCAGATCTCCCTGGGGTCTGATGCTGAGGATGAGTTGCACGTGGTGGCCGTGGATTCCAAGAACACCTACGGAGACCTCAAGCCAGTGATCATTGCATCTCTGCGCGTCTCAGTGCTCCCCATGGTAAGCACAGGGGAGCAAAGGGATGATTCACCCTGCATCATCTGTGGGCATTTTTCCAGCTCTGGAGCTGTCCAGACTGCACCTGCAAAGCTCTCTGTGCTGCAGAGCACGCCCTGTCCTGCAGCTGTTGTGGGGGCTGACTGGGGCCGGGTGGGTCTGGGGTTGCTCTGAGCTTTGGCACTTTGCAGATTAGTCTCAAAGGTCTGGAGTTTGTCCCTCCTGTCACCTTCGTGCTGCAGTGTGGAGCTGGGCCAGTCTATCTCAGCGGGCAATACATTACCTGTGAGTTCTGGCTGGGCTATGGGGCTGGGTGGCAGCAGGGCTGGTCCCACGGTGGCTTCTGCCCTGAAGATGGGGAGTTCTGTTCTGCAGGGAGCACCTACACGGGGTGCTGGGCCTGACCCTCCTCCTCCCCATAGTGGAAGATTCCTCCAGGTACAAAACCCATGAGGAAGAGCTGTCGGATGTGGATGGAGGCGATGAGGATGATGCCAGAGCAGCACAGGATGGAGATTAGCTGCAGCTCAGGATGGGATGGATCCTTGCACAGGGACACAGAGGGCTTTGCATGGGCAACAGATTCTGCTTTGGATATCTGTCCCTCCATCTCAGAAATTCTTCTTCCAAGTGTGCTGCTGCTAAGATGCTGTGGGTCTCAGAGCATCCCAGCGAGCACCACCACCCCTTCCCTGTGCTGGCACCTTCTGGGTGGTCTTAAAATGAGTGTGTTGTGCCACCCTGTGCTGCTCTCCTACCAATCAGGCTGCAAGCAAGGTGGGTTTGTTCTGGTAGGAATTACTCTGACAATTGTTTGGATAAACAGAGTGAAGTTATGTTGCAGCCTTCACAGCAGCCCAGGGAAATGCAGCCAAAGTCTGTTCAGAACAAGCAGCCATTGAAATAATCAAATTAAAGCTCCTAATTGAGGAAAATTGGCCGAATCAGTTATTTGCATGATAGCAGCTGGCTGGGGATTTCTCTGGAGCGGAATGAGGAGCAGAGCTGGGTACTGGGGGTTGGCACACCGGCTTTGAAGCAATGGGATGGGTTTGCAAAGCTGCCCACTGGGCTGTGATCTTTGTGGCCTCACCTGGTCCCTGAGTACTGCTCCTAATTCCTCAGGTAGGAATGAAACACGTTGTTAACTGCTGAATGCTGTGATCCAACAGCTGATTTGAGGCATCTTGCTGGGTGCAGATTGAGCCACCTAAAGAAGTCTGGGAAGAAAAGCAATGCTGTGCTGCTGAACTGGCACAGTGGTGTCTCCAAAGATCCAAAGAGCACCAGCAGCTACTGTGTGCCACCCATGGAGCAGCCTGCAGCCTCCCCACATTGCTGTGGGAGCCCCAGGGAGGGCTGCCTCCTGCACCCTGCAGCAGTGCTGCCCCATTCACCTTCCCTGCTCTGGCTTCTAACAGCCCGGCGTGACAGCCCTCCTCACTGCTCTAAAAAGTCAATTAAAAGGTGAAAATTTTCCCCCGTTGTGTGCTGGTGGGAGAAGCAAACAGGTAAAGGGTGTGGAGTGGGTGCTGCAGAGCCTTTCCGTGGCACCCTGCAAGGAGCAGACCTCTGTGCCGTGGGTGTGTGGGGACGGCACTGTCACCCTGCCCGAACTGAGAGCTGTGAACCAGACCTGGCTGCAGAAGCAGTGTGGTCCCTGCGTGGCTGCTCTTGCTGTGCTGGGCGATGCCTTCACCCCTCCTATGGCCACATCCTGCACGACAGCAACGCGTAGGGGGCTTTAGCATAACCATGGCAACTAATAGATGGCACTCAACGCCATGGGAACCAGAGCAGGGCGCTGAGATGTGCACGGAGGGTCCTGGTCCCGTCCGCGGGCACAGCTGAGTGCTGGGGCGGCACCAGGAGGAGCACTGCAGTCCATACACAGCGCAGACTTCCCAAATCCGTGCAGTGGATTTCGCTTCTCTGTGTCGGGCTCTAACAGCTGATAGAGGGGGAAGAGATGGGGATTGCGAGCTCTGCGTGGAGAAAGAGAGGGAGGCGGTGCGTGGAAATAGCTCGGGAGATTAAAGTTTGCCTGTGGCGTGGTTTGAGGTGGTTCAGCGATGGGAAGGGATGGGGGGAGCGGGGCTGTACTGTGCTGGGGACGCGCTCGCCATGGGCAGAGCCAGCGGCCGTGAGCTTCCCCGCTTTGCCCCCCTGCTCCTCTCTCTCCCTTTGCAGCCGATCGAACCGAAGTCCGGCACGGCTTTGGGGAGGACCGAGGGGACACCTCGGTGCAGCCGCTCGGATCGCGGTGCAGCCCGGCTGCTGCCAGCCCTGACGTTTGGAGCGCCTGGCTAATCTCGTTACGGCGACGGATGAGCGGAGTGCAGGCGCGCGGGGCTGTAACAGTGCAAAAGTAGCAGAGCATCCTTATTCGTTTACCCATTAACGTCCTTTGTGATTTCCAGAAGCATTAAGAGCTCCTTTCTGGCGGAGCTGCGCTTCCTCCCTGCTCAAGGGCAGTGCCACCGGAGCGCTCCGTGTTCTGCCGCGGGGCTCGGGCTGAGGTGAGTGCATCCCTCCCGGCTGCTGCCGCCTCGGGGCCAGAGCTCCTCTTCCTCCTTTTTTTTTCTCCTCTATGGAGCATTTCCACTTTACACTGCCTTCCCTGGGGGGCTGCTTGCTGCCGTCGCCTCTCTTCTGACCCTCGTGCACCGTTCCCTTGCCAGCAGGCTGCAGCAGGGAACCCCCAGGCTCGGGGCAGGACCACCTGAGCCATTGGGTTTTGGGGTCCTGGGATATCCCACAGCCTCCCCAAGGAGGCCATGGAGCCCGGTGGTGATGGTACCAACGCCAGCTCCTATGGGCTGGTCTTGCAGAGCCGCCCCAACGGCAGTGCACAGTTCACTGGGGTGCAGCTCATCCAATCCTTCAAGCCCCTCATCATCCCCTGCTACGCCCTGGTGGTCCTGGTGGGCATCTTTGGCAACTACCTGCTGCTCTACGTCATCTGCAAGAGCAAGAAGATGCACAACGTCACCAACTTCTTCATTGGGAACCTGGCCTTCTCGGACATGCTGATGTGTGCCACCTGCGTGCCCTTCACCCTGGCGTACGCCTTCAACCCACAGGGATGGATCTTTGGGAAGTTCCTGTGCTACTTCGTGTTCCTGATGCAGCCCATGACCGTCTACGTCTCGGTGTTCACGCTCACGGCCATCGCAGTTGACAGGTAAGGGGACATGGGGGTGGCACGGGGTCCCCACCACGGGTAGGATGAGGCCGTCCCCCCAGACTGATGCTGCTCAGGGTTCTGAGTGCTGGGCACAGAGCTGGGAAAGGAAAAATCCCAGGGCTTTGTCAGTGCAGCAGTGCCCCCTGCTCCTAGCTCAGGTCAGACATTGCCTTCTCTGGTGATGCCTGTGATTTAGAAATGTGCAAATTTGCCCCAAAATAAAAGCTCCAAGGACCCAAAATGGGAGACTGTGCCATCCCAGGAGCCTCGCTGTGCCCAACTCGATGGTGGTGGCACTGCTGTGGCTGAAATGTTCCTGTGCCACTGGCTCCATCACGAGCACAGCAGGGATGGGCTCCTCACCGTGTTGGATGAGTGCCCCAGCACAGCCTCTGCCTCCACCTCACAGCACAGAGCTTCTCCTCCTGGGTTTTCATCCTCTGCTACACCAATTTGCATCAGAACTACATTGCATTATGTCACCTGGATGGAGAGTGCTTGTGTTTTCTGAAACGGACATGGGTGGGTCCTGATGGTGGTGGTGTTGGGGTGGAATGTATAAAAACTGTGTTTCCGGAGATATGTGGCTTCATCAGAGAAGCTGCACGAGCCAGGCAGGGCCCAGACTGCCAGTTCTGGGGGAGACAGCCCTAGGGCAAATGGGGAAGGCACAACCAGGGGAGGCTGAGGTGGAATAGCTGAGAAAACTCTGTGCAGCTGAGCTCCTGTGCTGGTGGGTTGAGGTATCACTCGGATGTGCTTGCACTGCTCTTTTGCTCTTCATCAAAGCTGCTTTTTGGCGGTGAGGACAGAAATTTGAGCTCTTCCTACTACAGAGCATCCAGGAAATAGCAGCCCCCACCATGAATCGTTGCTGTGCTTCATCTTGTGCATTTTCATCCCAAACTCTCCGGCTGTGGCACGCTCTGGTTGGAGCTCTGCTGCTCTCCATTCCCAACTCTGGGGCAGCGGGCGCTGCAGTGGGGCTGCACCCCGACCCCATGCAGAGGGCTCAGTCTCTCCATCACTGGGACACAGCTGCTATAGGGCAGGGTGAGAAGGAGCCACGTGAAATCCCAGCATTGCCATGATGACAAACTGGGGGCTCGCTCTCTGCGAGCTTGCAGGGACAGGGGTGGGAAACCCCCCCTAACCCCCCATGCCCACACTTCAAGAGCTGACGGGGTGCTCCCCCCTGCAGGTACTACGCCACCGTGCACCCCCTGAAGAAGCGCCTGTCGCTCTCCAGCTGCATCTACGTGGTGGGCGCCATCTGGCTGCTGTCCTGCGCTCTCGTGGCCCCCGCGGTGGCCCACACGTACCACGTGGAGTTCCAGCAGCAGGGCTTTGCCATCTGCGAGGAGTTCTGGATGGAGCAGGAGGCGCAGCGCTTGGCCTACGCCTACAGCACGCTGATCGTCACCTACATCCTGCCGCTGTCCGCCGTCTCCCTGTCCTACCTCTGCATCTCGGTGAAGCTGCGCAACCGCGTGGTGCCGGGGCACCCCACGCGGAGCCAGGCTGAGTCCGACCGCTTGAGGAAGAGGAAGATCTTCCGCCTCATCGTGCTGGTGGTGGCCGCTTTCGGGGTGTGCTGGCTGCCCATCCACGTCTTCAACGTCATCCGCGACATCGACATCGACCTCATCGACAAGCACTACTTCCTGCTCATCCAGCTGCTGTGCCACTGGTTCGCCATGAGCTCTGCCTGCTGC
Organism: Odontophorus gujanensis; assembly: GCA_013399175.1. NCBI lineage: Eukaryota > Metazoa > Chordata > Aves > Galliformes > Odontophoridae > Odontophorus > Odontophorus gujanensis. The sequence goes on along the minus strand of VXAB01004012.1, from coordinate 1,364 downwards.
AATCCCTTCCTCTACGCCTGGCTGCACGACCGCTTCCGTGGGGAGCTGCGAAAGATGTTCTCCTGCGAGCCACGCATCCTCCCAGCCAGCCACTGCACTGCTGCTGTGCTCTGAGGTGTCCTCCTGGCTGAACGGGAGGGCCAGGAGAGGCGTTGGGGTTGGAGCGATGTTTGGGGCTGTAGCTTGCTGCATGTCGTGTTCGTTTCGTAGCGTGACTCTCATTAAATCCACTGCTGGGTGTTAATGGGATTTTGGTCGCCCCATGCGTGTTCCCGTGTGCTCCAGGAGGATGGCAGTGCGTGGCACAGAGGTGTGCTTGGGGTCATGGAGTCGTGGGAGCTGCAAGGGACCCTTGGAGGGCACCTGCTCCACCTCCCTGCCACCAACAGGGTCGCCCACAGCTCAGGGCCCCGTGCAGCCTGACCCTGGCTGTCTGCAGGGTGCACCTCTCTGCATGAGCTGAGCCAGTGCCTCCCCACCCTTAGTGCAGACAGCTCTTATTCTCAGCCCTAATCTCTCTCTTTTAGCCTGAAACCTTTTCCCCTCATCCTGTCACAACAGGTCCTGCTGCGGAGTCTGTCCCCTTCTTCCCTGCTGCCTCTTTAGACACCAGAAGGTGCTCTCAGGTGTCCCTGCAGCTCCCTGCCCCCATGACCCACACCCCTGGAGCTGTTCCCACTCCAGGCGGCCGTGGGCAGCGGCAGAAGCCGCACTGACCCCTTCCCTGACTCATTTGGCCGCTGCCTGGGTGCAATTTGCCTCGGGTTTGAGCCTCAATTTGCACCGGCTGTGATTGCACATTGTGTACCTAATGGAGCCGGCTATTTATGGCTGATGGGCTCTGCTCTGGATAAGGCACGGACGCGGCTCCGGAACTGCTGTTTTCATACTTAATTCCGGCTGCTGGAGGGGCTGCGCTCAGCCACGGCCCCGGGGGAGGGGGGCAAAGCCACGCGGGGAGGGACAAACCTGGGGAGCTGGGGCTGAAAACGGGGGTGACACTGCTGCGGGGACAGCGTGCGGGGCTCTGTGCCCCCGGGGCAGCAGGAGGAGGAGGAAGAAAGGAGGAGGAAGAGGAGGATGGGTGAAGAAGGGGTTGGAAACATTCCCGTGTACAAACACGTGCCCCCCCACCCGTCCACCACTCCCGTGTGTGCACTCCTGCACACAGACACATTCCTGCTCACGCATACCTGCGTGCACACGCGTGTGCAGGCGTTATGCACTCACCTGTACACATTCGCACACCTGTATGTACACACCTGGACACACATCCACACGTGCACACACCTGTATGCACACCTCTGCACACACAGACCTGCACACAGGCACAGCTGTGTGCACACTCACCTGCACACACACAC
>VXAB01004011.1:0-59111 GCA_013399175.1 Odontophorus gujanensis | reverse complement strand
TAGCCTGCCTCACAATGGCCTCAGGCTCCTCTAATAAACTCTCTCCCAGCTGAAACCAGAATGAATGGTTATCCTTGCATTTAAGCCAGGATTTATGAAAATAAGACATATTTTCTATTTTTAATATGTGCGTCATTTGTAAAGAGGCCTTAAGTCTAAGGATTGTTCAATAAATCTTTCCAAACTAAACAAGCCACTTGCCTGACTGTAAACATGGCTCGCAAACTACTGTCTAGTTGCACTGTCGGTCTCTTTCTTTGGATCAAATCTAAAGCAAAGGGATCTAAGTTGACTTGGAGAACTATCACTGCTGACATTTATGACTCACATATTCTTAATTACTGAGGCTCCTTTCTTTATCTACATGAATGTGACCTGGTATCTTTTGCAGGAATGTATGAAACATTGTATAAAATCTATAGAATATATTTTAAAAGTGACATCTTAAAAATACCCATGTATGGTGATTGTGTTGATGATGCTTAGGTAGGATATCTTGTGTCTTCCATTTCTAATGATCAAAAAAATGAGATGATTTGTCTGAAACCCATTTTGTGGAGATGCCTCAATCAAGATGCACATGGCTTAAATAATAGAAATCAACCTTGTACAGTGAGTTTTTTAACCAGAACCTCAAAATAATGAGAAATTAATGCATTTATATTGAAATTTTTTTAAAGGCTGAAAAAGGTAGTGAACATGATTGATGGTTCATTATAGAATACCTTTTATGCTACCACTGATAGCTTAGCATGGCAGCAGTTCAGTACAGTCACTTTTTTTTCTTCAGAATTTAATAACCTCTTTGGCCACTTACAGGAATGGTGCAGTTTCAGAAATCAACCTGCAGGTGAAAATGGAGCTCTTTTCTTATACTAAATCTTTTCACCAAAGTACTGCAGAAAAATGAAGTGGGTATATTTAGGTAAAATCTGGTAAGAGAAAAAGATATCCGCATTTATGTTTTAGAGGTATTCATTTTGGAAATCCCTTACTTCCATGATTGAGGGTTTTTTTCTACCTCACTTACAAGGTACATTTCCTGCTTATAATGACTTCAGTATTGCTGGCACCTGAACCTCTGTGGGAGCTTGCTTCAGTAGCTGCAAAGCCAGGTAATTGCGCCAATCATGCCTTTGACAGGATATCATCCAGTTATTGAACTACAGTGGTTAGAATAAAATACTAGTGCACATCTAGTAGACTCTTCTGGTCGGAATCTTCTTTTTTGGTGATGGCTGTTATTAGGCCCCTTTGAGACTTTCTGGAGCAGTGATTCTGGTGATGGTGAATCTGTAAATAGAGAGACAGCTGCATGTTGGGACCATTTTGAGGGCATTATTATTAATAGCTTCAAGCGGTGGGCTAGCACACGTGAGGGTTCAGGTCTAGAACCCTCTGAGTAATTCAGCTACTCACTTGTTAGAACTGCCTCTTGTAGAAATCTCAGGGTTTGAAGGGGGTAGACCTAGGAGTAGAAAGAGGAGATGAAGAGTTCACTTTGAAATGCGTCCAGTTAAACACATAGCATTATCTTTACTAAAACTTTATGTAAGATTTTCTGTAAAGTTGAAGTACTTTGGAAAAGTACTTCACAGAGTTCCTATAGTCTTTGTATAAATCTTTTTTAATTAACTGTCTTTTTTTTTATCGGTGTGATGCCAAGCCCTCCCTCTAGTGGCTGATAAAGATTTTTTCGATTTCTTGGGATGTTTAAGAGGAGTAGTGCGTCAGGACTGCTTGATTGTTAAAAGACATAAAATTGCAGACTCACTGTTCATGAGAAAAAAGGTTAGTGGCTAGTTAGTGGCAACTCTTGAGTTCTATGATGGTCAGTAGTGTGAAAAAACTGGGTTGTACAGTTAGCAGGTAAGTAACCTTGATTATTGCTCTTAATTCAAGAGTTGTTTTGTTGTTGTTTATTTGTTTGTTTGTTTTCCCTTACAGTAAAGCAATTGCTGTCATTGGTAGCTTTCCAAAATTTGAAGGGAATTGAGAGCTTTGATTGCATTTTTAAGGTCCTGCTGAAAAAGGGTAGACTGATTCAATGGCTAGTACTCCCACCATTTTATGAGTTGCTTTTAAGATTACAATGTTCTACCAAACATTATATATCTACTTTCAAAGTTACCTTAATCTAGTAAAAAAGCAAACTTTCAATCAATGTCAATTTATTTTAGGGAGTTAAAACATTTTTCTGGGGTAGGAGAAGAGAAAGTCAGCAAAAAAATTCATTTGTCTGACCAACTACATTTTTTACATTTTCTGACCAGCTTCAGACAATGTGTATGTTGTGTATTCTGAAAAGAGTATCGGGCAGGCCTCTGGTGCTACAAACTGAAATGCTTATGTTGGCCAAAAAGCAGGTTCCATCAGCCATGGCAAGCAGTATCTTTATGCTTCTAGCAGGAGCACTGTATTTTGTTGATATCTATTTATAATCTATCTATATTTTTATCTATTTATCTATTTTTGGATGGGAGCAATTCTCAAAATAGGTCAGCCTTTCACAGAGCAGGGATACAGTGACCTTCAGTGGACCGGAAGAAAGGTATCATTTCTTGGGTTGTGCTCATAAAGATATTAAAAGAGCATACTTGTGGCTGGATATGTGCTTTGTTCTTGTGCCCGCTAATGTTACAGATAGCAGCAAAAGCTCTTATTTCCTAATGTAATTCTACGAGTATTCTCATTTATCAATGGGATTACTCATGATTAAAGCTAAGCATGCATATAATTACTTGTAGGGCTAGCACTGCAGTTGAGTTTAACAGCAAGAAAAAATAAGAAATATACCCATGTTGTACTTCATATTGAATTGTTTTTAATAGATATTTGAATACAAAATGTGGTTACACGTACCTTTCCTAGATTCTGTGTAGGGTTTCCTACAGCAAAGGAGAAGTGTGTGTCATAGTAACACCTACTTACTACACTATGCTTATCATTGGTAGGCCCAAGGATGCTTTGTAGTAGAGAGGAATTGCTTTGGAACTGGGAGAACTGAGAGGGAAGAGGATCTGATTTGCTTGCTTTAGGTCACCCAGAGAACTTCTGGGAGAAAGTAAGAATACAGCCTAGAAACTGAGCTTTCCTGCAGCTCCCCAACTGCTTAGCTGTGCAGAGATCCTGGTGGCTCTATCCTGGTTCTGCTACACAGGTGGTAAGCAGACAAGTATTGGAGAATGCATTTTGAGGAAAAGGAGATAATTCACTAGTGTTTTGTGTCTTCTTTTATTTGAGTTAGAATTTACTCAGGCCTGTTTTCTCCAGCCTGTGTTCCATCACAGGCTTGAACTGTAGCAATAATATTGATTGATCCCATGGAAAAACTGATAGTACAGCTCATTCTTCTGAATCCTCATCTAAATTTGGACTTTAAATAAATTGACACTTGTTTCTTAAAATGTTCTTTTCCTATTCGTCTACCACCACGTATGAATTCACTTTCAAAAAATTGTTATGGCACACTGAAGCCTGAAATAACTTTTTTGAGATTGTTTGTGGCTCTTTTTAGTCATGTACTAATCAGCCACAGCCTTTTGGTTAAATAATAGCTCTGATGAGGTTGCAGTTATGTGGGATTGTTTATTTACCCACCCAGAAATTTCACAAGACTCTAATTAACTCCAGAGTATTTCCTGGAAACTTAACATGGTAAAAGTTTTTGTTATGGATGACATATTTTTTATGAAATCAAAACTGGATCCCTTCATTTATTCCTCTTAGCTTTTTTTGGGGTACCCAAAGGTGAGCTCAGTTCTTTCCTGGGTGGTTTCAGTGTTAGCACTGTAGGTATATTCAAAAGAGGTTTGGACATCTGCTGTCACCTATAGAAATCAGTTGTTTCTTGCAAAGCACTTAAAGGAGGTAATGACCACCATTGAAACTGGCCCCACAAATCACGGTTATTCCCCCTACTCCCTCACTGAAATAATACTGTATCCCAGGGCAGATTTTCCAATAAAATTAACCAGACTAAGAGGGACCCGGTTTCTTTGTGCGTCTGTCTCAGGGACTCTGTCTCAAAAGTGTTGCTTGCTTTTTTTTTTTTTTTTCTCTTCTGACTCTTTTGACCAAATCTGAACCACAAAGTCTAGAGAAGAGAAGAGCGACAGGATGAGATGATCATTCATGCACACGTGGGCATTTCACAGCACTTCTGATTCAGTCTTCCACTGGGTGGAATATGTGATATATTAAAAACAGACCCTGAGCTTCCCATAGTACTTCTCGTAGTTTTATGAGTCTTATGAAAATATATGCTGCCAGTATGGAGTTGCAGGACGTGGAGTTCAGCCTCTCTGGGATGTGAGTCTAGGCAGCCAAGGACTCTGGAGTTGGCATAAAATTTCCCACTCTGCTCAGATATTAATGTTGAAGACAGTATATCAGTTATAAGTGCCATCATTTATTATTAACTGTCAGTTTTTAATGAAGATGTTTGTTGGGCACCTGTAACACAATGTATAGCTGACGATCTCAATCGAACTGTATCAACTTCAACTTTGTCAGCCGGCTGGAATTTAATCAGAAAGCCTGGACAAGTAAACCTGCCTGTAACTGTAAAACCATGTGAATGTGTTGTTCAGTTTGCATTGAAAAGCCTGCCCTGGCTATTCCAAGGTGTAGTAGTGCCAACCAAGGTGAGAGACTGTGGTCTGACGGTCAACCTCTGAGAGAATTTGTGCCTCGAAGTGTTAACTCACCTACCAGGCTTTGTGTGCCTGCCAGGAGTTGTGGACTAAGATGTGCTAGCCAAAAAGGGATGCTAGTAAAGGAGAAATGCTTGGGGGGGTTTGGTAAGACTGTTTTAAACAGCTTGAGGACAGCTCTGAAACTACTAGGTGCTGTTGCTTTCTTTGGAAACTTGTGGATGGATGGTAAATGGGCTTGGCAGTTGTTTGAGATGAAATCTTTGGCTCTCATTTTATGTACAGTTCAGGTTCTAGAGAGAAGTAACAGTGACAGAGTGCTAGTTGTTCCCTTCTTGATAGTCTCTTTCTTGCAGAAGGTTTTTATCTCAAGGGTGCAGCAAAGGCAGAGCAAAACCACCAACTGCTGCTCTAGCATGTTAGTGTTCAAACAACTACTTTGCTCCTTTGCTCATCTCTGTTTTGTTTTTCCTTTTTTTTTCTTTCAAGTTCTGCCTTTAGTTAGGACTGATGTGGCCCCTGTTGATTCTACTTCTAGTTTGCAAATACTCCGTATGTACTGCAGTCGTGCTTCAGCACATACAAAGATTGAAGTGTTTAAGTAGTTCTCTCTAGAACAAAGGGTATTTATGCCTTTGAAAAATGTGCTAAATTGGAGTATTTGTGCTGTCTGTCCTTCTCTTTTTCTAAACTACACCAACAAAAGCCGAACTGTTCAACTTCTGCTGTTTCTGCTCCAGGCAGATGTGTCTTGCTGCGAGTAAGACAATATGAGAGTAAAATGTGGTGGTGCTTGCAGTAAAATGTAACCAGCATCTCAAGTACAGCATCTTCGGGGCACTGAGTATTTGAAATAAGAAAAATAGCTCTGGAAGGGTCCTCAGTGTTTCAGCTTGTCTTTTTTACAGTTACTCCTGCTGTCTGTATGGTGTTCCCTAAAAATCTTTGCTGAGAAAGGAGCCACAACCCCTGTCTGAAGGCTTTGGTACTGTAATAGCGAAAACGTTATCTGTGATGTCTAATCCGCAAGTCTGCTGCAAATAAGCTCTGGAGAACTTCTTCAAACCAATCTGGGTTATTTTAGGGGAATCTGTTGGGCTGGATCTGAAAGTCTGGGAGGGGAGGGGTGGTAAGGTTGTTGGGCTAGCAAGGTTTCTGAGACATAAAGGCTGAAGTCCTGCCGTGATTGCACCAGGGAGGAATGCAATTGCTCTGTGACCAATCCTTTCGGACATACTCCATTGCCGGTTCTGTTGCTGAATATTCCTGTTTTACTACTGAATTTCCCAAGAATGCTTAGATAGCATGTTTTGCTGCTGTTTAAAGCTATCCAAATGGAGGAAACAAGCAGCACAAGCACAGAAAGCTCAACAGAGAGCAGGAGGGTGATGGGTGATGCCACATCCATGTGGCATAAATGAGCCTTTTCAACTAGATGGCTTTTTCAGGTCAACTTCTGTGTCATGCATGTCTCCTGGATTCTGGACCCTTGGGTTCTGCCTAGTGTACTGTTGTATCACTACCATTATTTATTTATTTATTGTTTTCCCCAGTACAACAGAAGCCAAGGTTCAGCAGCCTTGTCAAAGCTTTAATTGAGTCCACGGGTTTTAAGAAGAAGGCATGGAAGGCAGGCACAGTAGTTAATGGTTTGGGCTTCCTCTTTCATCAACTTTGTAACTGAAAGATAACTGTATTTATTATCCTTGCATGAAGATATGAAATAACGAGTCAATTTTCCTGTATTCATCTGGACTCCTAGATGAATATTCCTTATTGTGCTTTGGTTGGTGATAGTTCCCCAAGGCATCCAATTTACCTTTCTCACTGAGTAGTTTCCAGATCTGTTGTGTGAGCAGAATGAGGGTAATAAAGAACAGCAGCAGGAATGCGGACACTGTGATTTTTCTCTTGGCTATGCACGTAAGCAAAGCTCTGCAGTGTGCATGTAGTTGCTGTCTCTTTCTGTGTGAATACTATATTAACCTGGAAGACCTTGAGGAGCCTGCTACTTGTGCCATGCAGCTAGTTGCTGTGGCAACAGGTTGCATAGTAACAGCTTTTGTTCTTTGGTTGAAATCATCTCTTTTAAATTTGACTTTTTGAGAGGTCAGAAATTGTTCCTTGGATGAAAGCAGGAAAACTCTTCAAAGGAGATGCAAAACAACTAGTATATTTGGTGAAATGTTCTTTGTTCACAGCAATGGAAAGAAGACAGCTCCCTTAGCTTCTTTACTTAGATAAAACTGATGTTAGTATCTTACCAACAAATACAGCAATTCTTAGAAACAGGGTGGCTGTAGGAGTTCAGGGGAATTTGTCTGCAATGCAACAACTAGTCCCACTAAGGCAGTAGGCAAGTGGTAACAGCTTAAAACTCTGAAAACTTTGAAAATACAGGCCCTTAAAATAGGGCCCAGATTTATGTTCTCCAGCAGGACCACTTCTAAGCCTCCATTGGCTTGTCCTAATTTATACTGGAGTCCTTCAGGAATCAAAATTTAAAGAATGACAACCATAGACTTCAGACGAACTGTTTGGGGATTTTTTATGGATCTGCTTGACAAGATCTAATGGGAAGCTGCCCTGGAGGGCAGAGAGCAAAAGCACTCAAGTGCGCTGCAAGCAAAGCTAAATGTGACAGAATGTTGGTATGGATCAGAAGGAACGTTCTGACTGACCTCAGCTACACAAAGGAAGTATGTGGAAGCAGAAATAAGGTGGCCCGCCTAGGAGTACAGGGATGAAGCTGGAAGGACAAAGCTCAACTGGAGCTTAACCTAGCAACAGGAAGGTCTTCTATGGCAACAAGAGCAAATGTGGGCCTACTGCACTATTGGGCCAGAGGCAAGGGAAAATCAGAGGTTTTTAGTGCCTTTTATACCTTGGCTTTCACCAGTCTGTTCTCAGGCCTCCCAAGTTTCAGAACCTACTAACAGAGTCTGGGGTACTATATCATTACCCACAGCAGAGATGGAGGGCGATGAGCACTTTCATTGAAGGTACGCCAGCCCCTGACATCAGGTGTCTGTGAGGCAAAAAAAGCAAGGGTTTCCCTTGTCTTCAAGGAAGGAAAAAGTGGGAAAAAGTTCATGGGAACTGCAGGCTGGTCACCTTCACCATGGTCACTGGGAAGGGAATGGAGCAAATCCTCCTAAAAGCCATTCCAGTATGTAAGGTACAAGAAGATTTTGTGAACAGCTACTATTGGATTTACTGAAGGCAAATAGTGCCTGACCAATCCAATCCCCTTCCACGATGAGATGACTGGTGATGTTGACAAGAAGAAAATGGTGAATAGTTTTAAGTTTGACTTTAGCAAGGCCTTTGTTGTGATCTTCTGTAGTATTCTTAAGGCCAAATTGGTGAGGTGTGGACTGAGTAAGTGAGCTGTATGGTATGTGGAAAACTGGCTCAAATATCTGTGACATTCAATCAACAGGCATCGAATTTGCACAATCAATTAATAGCATCCCTCAATGTTTGATATTATGGCCAATAGTGTTAAATATCATTACTAGCCACCTGGATGATGAGATTGATTGCAACTGCAGCAATTCTGTGAGTAAAATCAAACTCTGGGGAGTGATCAGCATACCAGGAAGAAGAGCTGCTTGTTAGGGAGCCTCGGTACACTCAAGAAATGGCACAGGAACATCATGAATTTCAGTAAAGACAAGTGTAGAGAGCTGTGCCTAGAATGGAATAACCCTGTGGCCTAGTTCCTGTCTGGAACACCAGGAAGTACCTTGCAGAAGGTGGTGGACGAGCTGAGCCTCAGTCCATATTGGCTGACCTTTGCAAGAAGAGGACATGTCCTGGACTGCAGTAGGAAGGACATGGCTACAGTTGCAAAGCTTTGTCCTGTTTTGTGTTCCATGGTACAAATAAAATACAAAAGTGAGTCCAAGGAAGAGTTTCGAAGATGACCATTATAAAAGTGGATATTACTGCTACCTAGAGCTTTCTGATGGGAGGGTATAGAGGAACTGGAGCCATGTGCTTTTGGGAGATGAGTAGAAGTGGCAAAAGGTTACACAGGAGACTCCTGAGTAGTTATTATGAAGATTTTACTGTGAGGGTGGTCAAGCACTGCAGCAGGGATCATGGAAGGATGCTGTATCTCATTCTGCAGTCAGAACTCAACCTTGATGCTACCAGCCTTCTGAGAGGAGTTTGTGTTGGACAATCTCCAGAGGCTCCTACTGAATGAGATCATCCTGCAAACTTAAAACTGAGGTGGTTGAAAAACGAATGTCATTGAGAACCCAGCCCAAGTTCTGCACGTGGGTGGAACTGGAATTGGGTTATGGGTTGTGCTATCCTACTGCCCAGCTTTTATCTCTCTCCGATACCTGTACATCTCTCTCCCCTGGTGAGTGCTGTCATCTCAGACCTCAAATATTTGGTGATAATATGTCACTGTAATACCCTTGGAGAACTCTTCCCATTTCACTTGTTTCCTCTTTTATGTTAAATATGTCACTGTATATTTTATCCTTGTACACTTCAAGCATGTGTAAAGTAAGCAGAGTTAAGCAGTGACAGGAATATATATTTAGACAGGAGTTTGTAGAAAACCAAAATGCAGACATGATGTGTTTGGATAAGGGTTTTCTTTTATTTAGTTAGTATTTTCTTGGTGCAGTTTTTTGTCGTCAACTTGTAATACTGTCAGAGCAGTTAATCACAGCTGTGCTGCTGCACCATCACCTCATCAGACAAGTGGCACAGGGAGGAGTGGGGTTATCCCTTTATCCACTGAAGACTCAGAACGATCTGAGCAGTGAAGTGGCAGAAGGAAACACAGGAAACTGTTGAGTAGGCATTAGGAAGAAGTTTTTGCTTGGATGAGAAGAATGTTCTGCTAGGGCTGTGATAAACTAGCTGTTAAATACGTCTCAAGACCAATCCTGTGACATGCTGAATCACTTGGACACATTCCAATGGGATTTGAATGAGCTCAGTAGCCTAATCATTGCAGGAAGTGGAAGTGAATGAAAGTGTTCACTTGAGTGAAGGGATCGGCAGTGGAGGGAGGGATTCCAGAAAATAAGCAGGGTCTGTAAGGGAAGCTATAGCTGGATGAAATTAACAAAAACAAATAGAAAAAGGAAAGAGGCTGACTTGGCTTGTTTTAAAGCTATTTTTCCTATAAATTTTAAAATTACTTTACAAAGCATTACTTGTCCTTGTTGTGGATGAACAGTTCTCATTTGAGGATCGAAAGTTTATGCTCACTGACTTCAGATTCAACAGATCAGTGGCAAAGCAGAATATAAGAGTCCATCACCAGTGGACTGGCCAGTGATAGTACTGCCCTGCTCATCCTCCCTGTGATACTGTTGTGGTAGGGATATGCACTTGTGAGATATAAATCCTCAGGACATGTCTGCTTGTCATTAAAGTGGTCACAGAGCTTTCTTCATGTGTGGAAATGTCAAGCAAGTGTCTTGACCAAGTTGTCAGATGTCTAGTTGCATCTTGGCAGTGTAGGACGTGCCAGTGGTTACATCAGGGAGGACAAGATAGATGTTCTTTGCTTCCTGTCTCAGAGTATTTTGGCTGTGGTGCTGTGCACTGTAAATGGCTGTATGGCAGCCCAGGGCAGGCTGTGTTGCATATGCTCAGGAAGTCAGTTGGCTTTATATAAAACTTTACTGGATTTGCAGAACCTTTTGGCTTCTTTCCAGAAAGGAAGCTATGATATAAATAGAAAAATGTATCACTTTTCATGTCTGACATCCATTCATGGATAGGAAGGACTTTGTGATGAGGCTGTGATATGCTAGCTGTTAAATACAAGTCTTAAGATCAGTTATATGATAAGCTGAACCACTTGACCACATTTCAAAAGGATTTGAGCGAGCTCAGTAGCCCATAGCATCACATCTCTGTTAGCTACTTGCTGACATTTGAATAAGGTTTGGCTGTATGAAAGCAAAGTTAAAGAATAATCCATTCTCCTAACTCCCCTCTCAGCTGCTTCCCTCCTTGCTAAATGAAAAAATGTTGTATTTTTCTTATTTCTTCTAGTCAGATTAACAAAATGTTTGGGACTGTGGTGGTTGGAGTTGGAATTGCTGGCTTAGCACGGATCCGAGATTTGATGAATCCAGTGCCTTCTAGCCCTTCTGAGCATCTGAAGCTCCTTGGATTTGTTTCCAGGTTAGACATTTCTTCTTAATGGGCAATGTGTATATTGTAATGTTTCTTTCTTCTGGTGTACATGCCTTAACATATGGAGGACTATAATTTGATGAATTTGAGGGAGTGAATATCAGAAGTCTTATATTTCTCTTAATGCTGTCTGCAGAGGGAGAATTTATGCAAATATGTCTATCATTCAGAGTGTCAGCTAGGAAATGAGCATGGAAAGCTTTGCAAGAGAGAACAAATAGGCTACTTTGACAAGATAGCTTGCAGAAATGACTCTAAAATAAAAAGTGAGAGACCTCACCACAGAATCTGTGTGATAAAAAGAAATGCAGTTCTGAGTTAAATCATCTGTAGGTTCAGGATATACAGACTTACAGTATGAACACTAATGAACTAATGTCTGTATGAAACTTACAGAAATGTTTAAAAAACATAAGGTTTACAAATTTTAAAAGTGTATTGAAGTATTATGAAAATATTTATTGTAAAGAGAGCAATGTTAATTTTTCTCACTAGATTGGAGCAATAGAAATTTGGTGGGACTGTTATGCAAATACTTCCCTCTTAACATTTCTGCTAGGCTGTCTGTTCCATAACAGTAAAGCATAAATGTTTTAAATAGTTAGGGGGTACATGTGTGGTTCTCAGACTGTGAATGTATTTTTTCCAGCTATATTTAAATCATGTAGTTAGGTTGTTTGAAAATGAAAGAACCCATTAGGTCATCCAATTTATCTCCTTTGCCAGATGCACTCCTGGTTCTCTGATGCCTTTGCTAGGGCTACAACTAGTCTTGAACAACACTAAAGATAGGATTTCCACTACTTATGTTGAGAAACTATTCTTTTGTAATGCACAATTCACAGGCAGCTTGCTTGTATATATATATGTATTGCCTTTCTCTTTGCATCCCAATCACACAAAAACATCGCCTGTCTTTCTTTTCAAGTCCTGCTTGTGACCTATCCTCATCCTCCCTGGCATCCACCATAACACAACCAAGCTGTGCGCTGTATTCTTCAATAACACAAAGGGTCTTTGCTGTGGGTGCGTGTTTCATTTTCACATGCAGATGTGCTCAGTGTGTTGACCAAGAGAGCCATAGCCCTAGTGCTGGCATGGTGCATGTGTTGCAAGTCACAAGCCATCACAGCCAAGCATTTGTTTTGTCCTTTGCATTGCATATTGTCCTGCCAACTCAGGTGCTTTTGTCCATGTGACTGATACTGGGGAGTATTTCTCCCACAGGAACACTATCCTCCCTCAAGTTACTCTTTTAAATATGCTCTTTTGTTACGTTTCTAAAAATATGCTCCAACAGGTGGATAGTGTCTGTAACTGATGCCACCACCTGCACACCGAACCTGTCTGTTTTGTTCTTTTTTGTGTTCCACTTCTGTCTGTAAGTGCTTTGCCCTTCCTGGATCACAAGCTTCCTTTGTTCTGTCTTGGTTTATCTCAGTGGTCCATAGCAACAGTTTCTAAGTGCTGCTGCAGAACATGCAGTTGGGAAGAAAGGACTGAAATGATTATGCTCTGGTTGTATTTATGCAAAATACACAGGAGAAATTTTGGAAATATTAATGAGGCCAAGCAGATTAGCCTGGAAGATGCTCTAAGAAGCAAAGAGATTCATGCAGCTTTCATCAGCACAGAGAACAGAAGCCATGAAGAAACCATCAGGTATTATGTATTGCTTTTCTGTTGTTTCCCCATGCCTCCACCTTCCATATTAATTTAGAAGCATGAAGAGTCTCTGTAAAGCTATGGCAGGAGAGGATATGGAAATCTGAGGAGAGACAGAAACCTGAAGTAATAACTATGACTTCCCTGAAGTACCACATAAGCCCTGCAGTGGGTTTAAAGAATCACAGAATGGCCTGGGTTGAAAAAGACCTCAAAGATCATCTAGTTTCAACTCCCTGCCTGTGGGCAGCATCGTCAACCACTAGACCAGGCTGCCCAGAGCCACATCCAGCCTTGCCTTGAATGCCCCCAGGGGTAGAGCATCCACAACCTCTCTGGACAACTTGTTCCAGTGCATCATTACCCCCTGAGTGAAAATCCTTCTTTCTAACATTTAAGCTAAATCTCCCATCTTATTTTAAAACAATCCCCCCTTGTCCTGTCAGTATCAACCCATGTAAACAGTTGTTCCCCCTCTTGTTTATATACTCCCTTCAAGTACTCAGAGGCCACAATGAGATCTCCCTGGAGTCTTCTCTTCTCCAAACTAAACAAGCCCAGTTCCCTCAACCTTTTTTCATAGGAGAGATGCTTCAGCCCTCTGATCATCTTAGTGGCCCTCCTCTGGACCCATTCCAGGAGCTCTGCATCTTTCTTTTGCTGGGAGCCTCAGATCTGGATGCAGTACTGCAGATGGGGCCTCACAAGAGCTGAGTAGAGAGGAACAGTCACCTTCCTCTTCCTGCTGGCCACCCCTTTTTTAATGCAGCCTAGAATATAGTTGGCCTTCTGGGCTGCAAGCATGCACTGCTGACTCATGTCCGGCTTCTTGTCTAACAGGACCTCCAAGTCCTTTGCAGGGCTGAAGATTTAAGATGCATTACTTTCCTTAATAATTCCAGTCACATACCTCTGGGCCCGTGTATGATGTACAGGCATCTTAAAACAGGATTCAAAGCCTTTCCCCACAGATTATATAGAGGAAGGATGCTCTGGTACTCAGTCCAGATAGACCAATGTCTGGGAGATAGAATTGCAGTGCTAAATGCAGCAGCATTTTAGTAATTTACTGTAGGCAAATAAGGGAATTCTGTGGAATAAAGAGAATTAAAACCCAGCTCTCCTGGCGCCTAAACATATGGTGTAGTCACCACACCATCCTTGCTGGGGATGTTGTTGTTTATTTCTTACTACATGTTGTGCTGTCTGCACTGTTAGCACAGTGGTGAGAAATGATTATGATAGTATATACTTTTTAAAGACTGATCTTGTATCTCTTTCAGAATGTTTTTAGAAGCTGGGAAACATGTCCTTGTTGAGTACCCCATGGCTTTGTCTGCAAAGGCGGCCCATGAGCTCTGGGAGATGGCTGAGCAAAAAGGTAATGGAATTTGTTCTCAAGGCTGCAATCAGCATTATCTATTGAATAGCACTAAAGGCATTGAGTGAAAAGGCAATACCCTCCAATCTACTATTAATTACCGTATGCAAGGGAATATGCCTGTCTTACAGATATGTCAATCTAGGATTTAAGATGGTTGCCAATGGGGAAATAAATACACTGATGTCAAAGCTAAGGGTAAGGTATATTTACCCTTACTAAAGGTCTCAGCTTCTGGTACTAATAGTGCTGTTAAAGAGAAGTTCTGTCACAGTGATAGTAGAACATTTAATAAACATAGCCTTAGGACTATGCACTCCCTATCCTTTCCCTGAAAACAAAGCTGGAAACAGCTCCCCTAGCTTCTAGTGTTTGTGGCATGCTGGATATACACCACTGCTTATGCTTTAGTGGTCCAACAAGCCATCCCAGTTTGGAAGAATGTTTGTCCCCAAGCAAGATCTTTTTAACTGTGGAAAGCTTGAAGCCCCATCCCCGCAGCACCATGGATGAGAAACTGGAAATTCAGCTGACACCCGTAAATGGGGTTATACTGGACTGAAAGAAAAAGAACAATGCTGGACAGAAGCAGAGTGCAAATCATTTCGACAAGCTGCACTGTTTATACTACCACATCTTAAACATGTCCTTTGTGACTTTTGTTCTAAGATACTAAAGGTATGGGATTTGTGTTTTGAGCTTTCCTTATTCCAGCACTGCTTACTGCCTTGTTGCTAGCAAAATGGCTTCTGATTGAGCAGAGTGTATACCTCTGCTCTTGAAGTAGCAAGCAACTACTTTCAGCAGCCTAAATTGACTCTCTTGGAAACCTACAAGAAAAACAGATACTGAATGAGAACCAGGTTTAATTTGTATTAGATGGCACTTTTTCCAGAGTAGCCTAATTAATTCCAATGGAAAGGCTACTTCTTATTGTATTGTTACAATCTGGGTCTAAGTATTGTACTATGGGTTCTTTCTTCATCTTTCTTACTACTCTGGAATGCAGAAGAGGGAAGCATGAAGGGAAAGAGGCGAAGAATTCACCCATGTTTTACTTTAAAGTCTGATTTTTCATCTTTAACTGGGTATTGGGGTTCATTGCAGAGTTTCTGTTGAACATAGTGGTTACTGTTACTGTTGTCACTGTATTCATTATCTCCTGAAAATTACAAACCCAAACAGATGTCTCAACATAGGGCCCGCATTTTCTTTTCCTCCTAACGTAATTTTGCAAGCCACATGTGAGAGCATTTTTAAGCGAGCTCCTACTGGTGACTGGTGAAGTATTTACTGCTTAGATGTGTTTCACACAGAAAGTTCTTATTTAATCTGTCCTGTTTTGTTTATTTATTAATGACAGGTAGAGTCCTCCATGTGGAGCATATTGAACTTCTGACTGAGGAATACAAGCAGCTGAAAAAGGAGGTGGCTGGGAAAGACCTAGTGAAGGGAACGTTGCATTTCACAGGTCAGTAGTTGTGTGGAAACTGAAGTTCAACCAAATCTGTTGGCTTGCACCACAGGGATGCCAGCCCTTCCAGACTAGACCTTTTGTATGACAGACTGCCTATAAACTGACTAGACACACAAGTATAACTTCTGGATATTTCCTTAAAATTACAGAAGAGTCTAGAAAACACTTTTGCCTTAATAGTTGTCATCTGTTGCCTATTTCCTAATCTCTTTCTGCTACCACTTGGTACAGGCTTGCTTTTCTTCACTTTTGAGGGAGAGGAACCATTTCTTCATCTCTCCTGTACTTTGATGGTATCAGCTAGCTCCCTCATTCCAATATTAAAATGAACTCTGAGGACATGTCCGCATTTCCAGTGGAGACTTTCAGCTTTCCACACTAGAGTTTGGCCCTGGAAGTGATGGGAGAGATTTTTGTGCATTTTATTCTCCCTATTCTGTACACACTTGTGTATCCATATATGCCCTCCTGTTCTCAGCACATCTTTAAGGGCTTATTGCATATGTACTTTATGTGGTGTTCTCTGTCATAGCACCCCAATAAATCCATTTCAAGGTTGATCATGTTTGTTGACTTGCTCCTCAGTTCATCCACTGATGGCTTGCAATACTGCAGATTCTTCAGCCTTTCCTATTCAGCACGCATTATTATTTTCCATTTCTCATGTCTTTCTGTTGCTATTTCACCAGGTAGTGTCCTCGATGAAACAAAAGCTGGATTCCCAGCTTTCAGTGGAATTGCCCGACTGACTTGGCTGATTGACCTGTTTGGAGACCTCACTGTTACCTCTGCCACCAGAGAAGAGCAGAAAGATAAGAATTATTCTAGAATGACCGTTCATTTTCAGACTGCAAACAAGAAGTGAGTAATGGCTATTGCAGCAGATGAGCCAACCTGTTCAGGTATCATCTGCAGGAGGTCTACATCCTTTCTCTTGTGAAAATAGAATATGTTAATACAGGTTTTAGAGTGTAAAAGCAAAAGAGGCTGGAGAGTATTTCTTGTAGCAATCACGGTAAAGAAGAGCCACAACCAAGCAATGTCTGTGGAAGAGCACAGGAATGTTTCAAAAGTTTTTTCCTGTTGTCTGAATGTAGGATTGGGTCCACAGTGTATTTATGCATTTTCTGTGCCTTAGAATGAAAAACCTTTTTCTTGCATCCAGAAAAGGTTTTCAGAGGCAGGATATTTTTAATTTAACAGACATTTTAGATGTATGTTGAGCACTAAACCTTGTTTAAAGGTTGGAAGTGTATAGCTATGTGAAAACCCAGTGGAGTAATCATAACATGTAGCTTGTAGCATGATGATGCTGTAGTTATGTACTACTAGCTGAAGGTTGAGAGAAAATAACACATTTTGAGCACTGCATTTTGACACTACAGTGAGGTCAGCTCTTAATTAATGTCTAACTTGGAGTACTGAAGTTGATTTTTCCAGAATAGGTCATCAGTCTGTTTTCCGTATCTTGATTTTTTGTGTTTTATTTTTTTATTTGTTTGTTTTGTTTTTGTTATTGTTTCACCAGTCTGTCAGACTGTGAGGGTGAGAATCCAGCAGCCATTTCTTATTATCTTATCCGGTCATTGTAGTATGACTTTGCTGCAGAAAACTCTTTTGATACTACAATTTATAATTCTGAGTTAGATATCTGTTTTATTTTATGCTAACGATGACTTTGCTGTAAACTAGCATGTTTTTAGTGACCTTACTATAAAATATATCTTAAAATTATGAGCATGCCATTCTGTGAATTAAATACCCAACTCAGTGCACAGTATGGTGTTGAATTTTGCTGGGAACTGTCCATTTTGATTATTGTGCACTATCTGTATGGAAGTCATCTCCTTTTCAAGTAAGCTGAAGTTGAAAAAGATTGAAGCATGCTAGAGCTGCAGCTTGAAAATTGTCTGACTTTAAAAGATACAGAGAAGTTACCAATCTCTGTATGTTTCCTAGCAGGTAGAAACGGTAATAGAGCAATTTGTTTCTTTCTTTTCACTCACATTTTCCTGTTTTTCCATGAAGTGTGTTCTGCCCTGATAGGCATATGAGAAGACTAGGTAGGGAGAACCAGAGGAAATATGACCACATAGGAAAATATCCTGACCTACCTTTGTTCATAATGAATTACCTTTTTTTTTTGTTGCTGTATATGTAGAACCAAAACCTTAAAAACACAACAGATACCATCAAACAAACAAGATCAACAAAACAAATATGAATGCTGACTGCTAGAAGAACTTTCAGGAAGTTTTTTGTTTAAAAAAAAATAATAATAATGACCTGTAAAACTATATATCCGGGCAGAGAAAAATCAAGGCTCATTTGGACCATTAGTTTCACTGCAGGTTCTGTTGAAGCACTCACTGAGCTCCTACAAAGCCTGTTTCAGTTCATGATGGGATAAGCATCTTGTCTTAGTGATCTTCCTTCCTCCCTAAATAAAAAATAATTTCTGCAGTTATGAGAGGACAAAACCATCCATGTTTACCCTCTTAGCAATTTGACTTTAATGAGAGTAGCTGTAAAGCTCTGTGCAGAGGGAGATTTTGAACTAATTCCAGCAGGTGGAACTAGTGGATGGTTTAAGCAGTTCCCTGACTGGCCTGTCTCTAGTAGTCCTTAGCAGCCGCGTATGATATTTACTAGGTACAGAGCTGTTTCTGGATTATTCTTCAGGCAACACAGCTAGCAGATAGCTGCTTTTCTTAGCTCACAGCTAACTCTGGATGTGGGTCAGTCAGTGTTTTGTCGTCATGAGCATTTTCATGACCCCCACAACAGTCACTTTATGCCTTGGGGATAACTTAACACTGTCTGGAAAGTTGCATAGCGTTCCAGTATGCCTGTCGGTATCTGCACTGTATTTCCTGCTGACCTTCCCCCATTGACGTCAGTGAACGTACAAAGTAGGGAATTTGGCCCACTCTCCGAGTGAAGTTATGACCCATTAGCAATGGTGATGTTCTTAGAGCTCTCATGTGCTCAAATTCTATTTTGCTAAGAGATGGGAAAGTTCCACAATGTTTCTGAAAGCTAGCACACCCTTCTTTGAAAGACAGAAATACACTAACCTTGAGAAATCAGGTTAATTCAACCCACTTTCTGCTTTGGAAAATGCAGCAGTCTGTTCTGCTTGCTGAAGCAGGGATTTGTGCAGAGGCTATGGTGTGTCCCTGCTGCTTAGCCTGCACTGGCTGCTAATCTGTCTTGGGTGGATTTTGGAGATGTGCATTAACATCCCAAGCTCAGCTGTCTGACAGATGACCTCTGCCTCTTTTGTGTTTCCAAGGCAGCTGAGCAGACAGCCTTTCTCTGATAAAATGCTGAGCAATCCAGGAAAGGCAAACCTCAACTGACAGTATGGCTGCTTTGGGATTGCAGTTCCTGTCCTATTATTTCAGAGCCTGGACTCAGTAAATGTCAAAAATGGATTTTTAGTGCAAGCTGGAGCGATAATGATCTGTGCAACATCTGTTCTGATGTTAGCTAGAAATAAGGTCTAGTTCTCATCTGAGGTAAGGCAGCCCTTGTTGATTGCTTAGTAAATAAAAATTACTGGTGTTTTCAACACATAAAAAGGAAGACATTTGAAAGAAACAGAAGGCATTTTCTGAACACATATTCTGACAATAACTAATTGAAATTGTTTGTATTGAGAATGAAGGTTACAAAAAGATAACTACAGACTGAATAGTCAAAAAAACCCACGTGAAGCATGCTTTCTGTTTCAATTTCTGCATGAAATATTAAGTTGAGTAGACCCAGAATGCTTTCAAGCATGAAACCAGCTTAATTTTTCTGCAGGTACAAAGAGTATTTTCTTTAATTTGGTTTATTCAGCTAGCACAGTCCAACCAGCATGGTTACTTACCATGTGAAGCAGCAGAGAGTTGAAAAAGAAGATCTTATAATCTGAATAAAATGTAGCTGTGAGAATTTTTATGGTCTGAAGTCTGGAAAGTAAAAATTACTCTATAAAATCAGTGTGGGTTTTTTTATTTTTTTCATAGTAGATAGTGGTTCCTTTTGAAGTCAGTGTGAAACTGGTTTCTTAGTGTTTAATTAAACTCTCCTTTTTTTTTCTTAACTGTCCAATCAAATCAGTTACGGCTTTCTTTAGCTACCAAAAATACTGGGTTTGTTATTTCCAAATAAAACCACTAAATAACTAATTTACATGTATTACCAGATAGTGCTTTGATGCAGATCTTAAATGGAAGTGGATAAATTACCTAAAACAAACATCAACCCTATTAAAAAAGAATTTTCTGATATGAAACACAAACCTGTTTCTTAAGCAACATAATTGCTTAAGTAGTTTGCAGAGTATGTGTCTTCAAGGCAGTAAAAAGGACAAATTTTAATGTAGAAGTTGTCAGTTAAGAAGTAACATGTTTTAGTTAGCCATCAAGTAGAATGTCTCTCTGTTTGGGAAAATAACTAAAAACCCAGTCACAAAAGAGGATAAATCTGTTAGTAAAGCCAACGCTTCCTGCTCACAGATCTAATTCAGTCTTTTTTCTTATTTTATTTTGCCTGACTTATTTGATTGTGCTTCTGGTTCAGTGGCTCCCCCAAGCTAGAGCAGAAGATGGCATAAGTTTGAATCTGGTCGTTGATATGCATCTGCTCTAGGTCACCCTGGGAATATGACCCCATACTAATGTTGCCTGTTTTGGATCATCCTTGTATGTGGTTTGTATTTATTAGTTCTGTGGGGGTTCTCCTTTATGCATTTTTTGGAGACTGTGATTTGGGTCCTCTTTTTTTTTCCTTTCCCTACAGTAGTTTAAATCCATTCAATTAACTTCTTCTGGCATGCTTAATTTGTAGGGTGTGTGCGTGGCAATGTTGGTAAGGAAAAAGCAATTGCTGCAATTATATGAAAATAGAAATTGCCTCCTAAGTAATAAAAGATGAGAGGTGCAGAATCATTAAGCTGAGTGTTTTGCAGAATGTGTTCAGGGTAGACTGACAAGGACTTCCTGATCTAATGATATTAAAGATATAATGGACAGTGCTTGAAGATGTAATTTATTCTTCCGTGCTGTGGATGCCCTTGTAATTTGTGAGTGGCAGACTAAAGTGGGGCATAAAGGACTCTAGAAGGGCCATCCAAAACCAAATGAAGAAAATAGTGTGTACCTTCTAAACACAGGCAATAGTGAGTGCTGATGAATGAGCTGCAGAAAGGTAATTATATGGTTTATGTAGATGAAAAAAGAGCAGGAAAACAGGATTGTAAGTAGCTCATGTTGAGGAGCATTCCTCAAACCTTCTGCAAGAGTTTGCCATGTTGGGCCAAGGAATCTGATAAAACCTCTGCTGCGACACAGCATTTCCATGCCTGCTCTGTCATTGACTGAGCTGGAAGTTGAGGAGGTGTGAGGGCCTGTGAGCTGTGGCAGTCAATAGCCAGCATGCCTCTGCTTGTCTGGGAGTCTCTGGCTATCATCTGACATAAGACAGCGCTTTCTGAGGGTGTATGTAGCTGAAACAGGCCAAATTGACGTATTCTGGGATAATATTTAGGATTGACTCAGTGTTACCAGTGTATCTGAAAAGTGTGAATAAGGTTTGATGCAAGTACAGTTGCTAGTGTCTGCATGAGACACCTTGCTGTCTGTCCATATAATCTTGAAGGGTACAGTTCTCTAGGCAAACGCTTGTCCCAGACAACTGGAGCGCTTCCCTTAAGATGCTTACATGTGGGTCATGATTGTGTATCTTACTGAGTTTATTCTTGGTGAAGGTCTTGCAAGTTTAGCTGTTATTAAATCACTCAAACATCAAAAAGGATTTGGGTGTTTAACTGCATTTTTTTTATCCAAATCCACAATTGAATGAATGGATTAACCTTCTCTGTTCCTCTGAAGATGACTAAACATGTCTGGCTTCACTGTGCCTAGGGAAAACAAAGCTGGAAAGAGTTCAGATGGAATGATGAAAACAGTGGCTTGTAGCAGTGGCAGAGTTAAGACTATAACGTAGTGTTCAACTCTGTAACCAGCCACAAGGATTATTGATCAGAATATCTTAATTGAGCGTGCAGTAACTGAAATTTAAAAAAGGTGCATTTATTAGGGCATTTTTGTAGGTACTGAAAAACGTGCATGAAGTAGAACTACTGATTCAATTTCTTCATAAATACTCCTTTGTTTCACTGTTTCTCCACACTAGACCTCTGACTTGGATTGAAGAAAGAGGACCGGGGATGAGGCGTGAAAAGAAAATCAACTTCTGTTTCACCAGTGGTTGCCTGGAGGACTTCCCTCAAGCCCCAAGGTCTGCTGTGGGCCTTTTCATGCAGGATCAGAACCTCTTCGCCAAAAAACTGCTGGGACAGGTATCCAAGGAGGAGCTGGCTGCTGAGAAATGGCGAATTTTGCGGTGTCTTGACCTTGCTGGAATGATTCAAGAGCAGTGTGAACAGCCAGAGAAAATCTGTTCTTGAGGCTGCTCTTCCAGGAAGAACATGGCAGGCAGGAAAGCTGTAGGTCTAGAGCTCAGTGTTGCCATCAGGCAATTGCTGTTTTTGCTTCATTACATTCTCTTGGACTGAATGTGACTCCTAGGCTCTCTATGTGGACTGTGGAGTCTGGGCTATGCCCCACACCTTCTGGTGCTTGCCAAAACAAAGCAACATGTTACCCTGCTCTGATGCAATGCTGTCCTTTCGGATAGCACAAGCTTACTTGTGGTTGCTTCCAAGCAATTCAGTTGGCAACGTTTCTGAGATCAGATCATGGAGGATTGCAAATATGTGACATGGTTTTCCTTCCTGGGTATTCTTTAGATATGTCTGAAAATGAGACACATATGATTATCTAGAAGAAAGCTCTAAATGAGTTTTCCACCTCTTTGCTTGATCTGCAAGCATTGTTTCACATCAGTCCCAACCTTTTTCTTCTGGATACACTGGACAGTTTTGTGTGTTGCTCTAATTAGGAGTTGTGGTTGTTTTGTTTTGTGTTTCTCACTGAAAAAGCAAAACAAAACAACAACAACAAAAATCAGAATAGAAATATCTTATTTCTGACAGATGCCATGATGAGTTCAATCTATTTCTCTGGTATCCTGTGCCAGCACAGAAATGTTTTTCCAGCAGATTAAAACAATATATTAAATTAATGCGTCACCTGATTACTTTCCTTTTTTTTCCTTCTTCTTCTTTTTGTAATTGGAAGCATCATGTTATTATCCTTCGTTTGTGTTCTGTATCTGATTCAGCATGCCAGTGATTCTCACCTAAAAATAATGTGTCGTGATATTAAGAAAAAAAACTAACTGATGTTCTGGAAACAGTAACATTCGTTAGAAATAGTGTTAAAATTAGAATAGAATCGTAGAAAATTGAGCAATTTGCAAATATAGCCATGCAGTTACCGAGTATCACACCTGTGGGGAGGGGTGTTTAGCATTTTATAGTAGTCCCAGGGTCACATGTGAAGACATTATCACTTCCCTAAAGAATCATTTTATTTGAGAAGAAGCCTAAATGGTGCACAAAACTGTCAGCTATTTCTGTTTGCCTTTTATTTTATAATTACAGCATCTGCCTATGCTGCATTAATATACTAGCAAACTTCAGTCTGCACAGTTGTTCTCTCAAATGTAGAAACATCATCTCTTTACTATGTTATCACTTTGGTAATTTTGAGTAAGAAGTTTATATGTTATGAATGTGTAAATAGGTACAACCATATAATATCAATGGAAAAAGATTTTTCATTAAGTCAGTCATGTTCAGTCAAAAGTCAGATACAGTTCAGTTAGAGTTTGAAACAGGGAAGGAAGAAAAGACTGCATTTTTTCCAAATAATTCAGATTTCAGGAGCAACTAGGGCTTGATATGTGAATGAATTCTCCATATAAAATATGTTTAAATCTATTCTATCTATTACAAGCGCTTCAAGTGTTTGAAATACATGTGTGTTGCTAGCAGATTTGTGCAGGCAGATCACGTGCTTGTCCACATAAACAGGTACCTTACTGAGCATTCTCAGGGACTCATTTGTGAATCTGATGGACTTTGTCTGAGTGGAGCCGATGCTGAGTGAGTGGGAAGGATTTTATCCCAATTGGATTAATGGCATAACACAAAAAGTCCATCCTGGATCAAAATGAAGTTAAAATCTGCTGTGTATGTGTATCTGCTATGTATGACAGCATGCACTATTTCCTGTTTACTGTTGAACTCCTCATCTGTGAGTCTGGAGTGAATACCACTTGCTAATTGACAGTGGGTAGTCAGGGAGGGACAGCAAAGGGAAGGAACATTTTACGCTCCCCATAAGCATCAAAGTTAACCACTAAGTCTCTCTGGGCCTGCTCTGTAGTTGTTGGTGAGGGCTGTAGTGAGCTGTGTTCCTCTAAGGAATAGAAACTAAGCTCATGGGAGCACTGTAGAGCAGCAGTGTAACCATTCAGTGAATTACCGTGGAAAAGCCTGTTCCTGTAACAAGTGCCTTGGGAAATTAGCTGATTATTTTCAAACAATCATAGAATGGCCTGGGTTGAAATGGGCCTCAAAGATCACCTAGTTTCAACCCCCTGCCATGGGCAGGGTTGCTAATGAGTAGACCAGGCTGCCTAGACCCACATCCAGCCTTGCCTTGAATGCCTCCAGGGATGGGGCACTCACAACCTTTTCCAGTACAGAGCTGGAAGGAGCTGGTGGAGGCAGATTCTGGGTATCCTGTGCTTTCTTCCGTCCTCGCTATTCCTCCCAGCTAACCTACTACACTTGAAAGCCAGGAGTGCTCAAACTGCTTTTCCTCTGACACTGTCAATTTGCTGAGGTATTGCCATGGTTTGTATACAAGAGCTACTGGGTATCAAGCTGCAAATGTATATATTGCTTAACCAGATGTCAAACTCACCAATAAAAGAACTGGAGTTCTTAATCATTTCTTTCAGTTCTGTTGTCTTTCATTAGCAATTCTCATTGTCTGTGCTGAAAATGTCCCAACCGGTTCTATTCCCCTTTTCACTCCTTAAGCCCTGTGAAGTCCTGCCAGCAACTGCATGCTGTGATCCTATTCTAAAACCCACAGCTGTCTCCTTCTCCTGTTTCAGAGTTTTGAATACAAGTGTCCTGGGGTTGGTGACCTTATCTCAACTTGTGATCCTTCCCACAAAATTCCTGCCCCTCTGATCCTAGTCCATCCCCCGTCAATGTGTGCACAGACATTTAAATCTCAGCTGGACACTTCCAGTTCCCTATTCAGTAACTGGTGGTTTTGAGCATTCTTTTTGAGTGTGATAAATGTAATCTGAAACAGATGTTGAAAGAGGTTTTCTTGTGGTTTGGAGAGTGGCTTAATAGCAGAAATACTTTTGGAAGAGTTGCTCAGACAGTATTTGGCACACTCTGAACCAAGCCAGTTTATAGGAGTATGAAAAGCTAAGTATGAAGTGTGGTGTGGGCAGGTTGGTTTACATTCTTTGTATTTGGTTTTCTGCTGCTTCTGCTGGAACTGTCCCTGCTCCCATGGCACAGCTGAGAAAGGCCACTGTAGTACACTTTGTTAACTCTGCTTAATGCCATGGAATTGATACAGGAAGTGCTGCACTGCAAAACATTCCAGTGTGAAGGAGGAAACCTCCTCAAGGCTGGAGCTTTGCCTCTTGCCATGAGACGCTGAATTCAGAAGTTGTAGCCTGAACAGCTCAGCTCAAATGCACAGGAGTTGGTTTGATCCAAACTCATTTTCAGACAGTTAGAGATAAGGGAAATGGAAAATTTCCATGGAGCAATGTGAGATCATGCAAAGATGTGCAGGAAGCTCTCACTCAAGGTTTTTGGTCCTTTCAGGTTGGCAGTATGGCCTTGAGCCTCACAGTGTGCTGGTGAGAGGCCCACAGAGGCAGCCTAGCAGGACAACTGGCTCCATGTCTCCAGCAGCCTCAGATCTGCTCACTGTGGTATGCAGTATGTTCTGGACAACGTGTATAAGATTTGACAGCAGAAAGCTAAGTGTACCCAGAAAAAGATTTTTGACAAAGAAAGCAAGTCCTTTGGCTAGCCTTAAGGGCTGGAAGCCATAGTCTGTAGAGTCTGGATTAAATGGCACTACAGGTGTCTACTGACAAACCTGTGTTTTCATTCACCGGTGTGATCAGTGCAAAATTCAGCCCTAACACAGAAGACAGGAGGTGTCCGTGCAACTGTGATGTTGTACAAAATACTTGGGTCAGCTCTGAATGGCCTCCTTCAGGTACTACAGGGGGCTGGCTTCTGCTGTAATTTCATCTGAACAAATGTGTCCTGTTTCTCAGTGACGTTTACCTGTGTGGACATACTCGTGGATCAGATGGAAGGGCCTGGTCGACTTCTGGTCTTCCACCTAAAACTGCCAGCATCAGTAGTATTTTCCTCCTGTTCCCACTTACTGGTGGGGCACCGATGGGAGCCTAAACACAGCTTCCAAACTGTAGCTTTTGCTTTCCTGCTGACCCACGGTGATTAGAACGAACACTTTTGAAAGAGTCACAAGGCTCATGAGGCTTGGAGCTGCCACGTAGCAATGCTTGTGAAGTTATGGCAATACTGCCTGTGTCAGAGCTGGCAGTGCTTTGCACTTAGTGCTTCTCTTCCATGTCCTGAAAACACCTACACCTCGCTGGGACTCACCTGTGGGCAATTAAATGAGAAAAGAACCTTCAAAACCATAATTGAAGTCCTAACTGCTGTCATCAGGAACTTCAAACAGTAGCCTGCAAGCACACCTGCTAGCTCTTGCAACAAATATATCTAGCCTGATCAGAAGCAAAGAATTTATTTAGTCCTAATTAGTGCTTCAAAACTTGTCTGGAAGTTCATATTCGGAGCATTCTAGGTGACATTCAGCAAGAGCTGACTTTCTGATTTTGTTACTGCTGCTAATTTCACAATTTGCCTACAAGCATTGTTTGCCATACCCAGTGTGACATGTCATACTACTGAATCACCAGGGAGCCACCACTTTTTCCTGTTAAAGGTTCCAGTACAAAGAGCATGGCAACTTGTCTGTAAAACAGCTAGATTACCTCCATGTAATGAACAGCTAGTGCATGAAATTGGGGCTTTCTGATGCTTTTTATATAGGTGTTATTCAAGTAGCAGGTAAGTAAAAATAATTCTTAAATGTTGTGTTAAATAACTAGCTGAAAATCAAGAAAGAAACACAACAGATAATACAGTCAGGAATAATGTCCCTTTGTGGATAACGTATCACTTGGAATATCTGAGAGTCCAGAAATGAACAAGTAAATAAGAGATTACTCTGTGTTAGTAGAAAGCAGTGGGTGAACTTTTTTGTTTTAGTTCTTTTTTCTCTTTTGTGCTTCAAATACAGTCAAGTGTATTTCAAATAATTCACTGAATCTCTGCTCATGATTTGGGAAGCAGCACACTGATAGTGTTTGGTTTTACCTTGGCATGCTACCTTGATGAGTTCTCTGAGAGAAAACCTAGGACTGTATTTGTCTTTCATGATGTTCTGGTACCTAACTGGAATTGTTCACCCAAGGAAAATGTCTGGTGCAAGAATTTATGGCTGATCTCCTAGGTGGGGTAGGCTTAAGTTTTTCTGTTAAATTATTAGCCCTTAAAGCTTTCTCTACTTTTGCTTTCATTAGGAACTCATCTTTCAGCCTGTCATCCCAGCCTGTCAAGACACAACCACATTATTATCAGTTAATAGCCAGGCTATGCACCCAAGAATCATTTTGGAATGTCCTTGATTTCACTCATCAGAGCAGTACCTTGCAGAGCAATGTCTTTCACAGGAAAGCAATGAGTTTTTGTGTTACTTAGGCAATACAACAACTTTTTTTCTATTCGGTATCCGTGAACTTGCTATGAGAGACGTGCTCTGCAGCTATCCTAACCTTTTTCCCTGGTGCATAGTATTATGTAGGCTATATTGCCCAACAGCACTGAAGTGATCAGGTCTGTTGAGTACTTCTCTGCAGTCTGTCTCTGTGCAGTCCTGCCACTGTGAAAAAACAAGGCGAGCAATATGTTTCTTCCAATGCTTCGCATGAAGAGCCTGTATCTTCTAACAGTATGGATTTTGTATACAGCAAGGGCAGAGAGGGCTAAGAGTTTTCTATATTCTTGTTGCTTGTTGTCATGGTTTTATGATTTTTGGTATTGGTATTCCACATCATAACATCATGTAGTGCATTTGGAGTTAAAGAGTTAAGGTTCCAGCTCCATGAATCATCGATAGTTCCAGGTATACCTGTCTCAGAAGAGAAGAAGGATTACATTCCCCAGAGGACTTTGCGATGCTTTGCGTTTTTACGTATTTACGCTCAGAGGGAAAGATAAAAACTGTCTGCGGTCACGGGACCTGTTCTCTTTCCTTTGGGATCGACTCAGCAGTGGGTGCTCGCTGCCGTCTCGCCTTCAGCATTAGCATAAGGCCTTCGGTTTATCGGACACTCTCTCTTGCTCATTTTATTTGATTTATTAGCTTCAATTTCAATTATATTGTATTATATTGTGTTATTTTGCTTTCTGATATCTTATTTAGTAAATTAGTTTTCCTTCTCAGATCGTTACCACTTTTTCTAGGCCCATCTCCCTTTTCCCTTTCCCCCTTCCCCTTTCCTGGGGCGTGGGTCTGCGGGTCCCCCACACCAGTTGTTGCGGAACCGGGCCGAACCTGCCCGTAAACCGTTGACACTTGTAAATCCCCTCACAGCTATTATGCTCTCAGAGGCTCAATCCAGCATGTGACAGGGCTTAGCCATAGTGTTCGACATGTCTTCAAGCAGGGCCACCAAGTGCTCACAGCTTGTCCCTGCCCAGATACCTCTATCTTCTGCCACTCTTACCCTACGTGCTGAGGTTCCTCCAAACCTCTTCCAGCACTGCTGCTGCTGCTGTGGTCCTGTTCCCAAAACCTCAAGATGCATCCTCTAGACAACCAGTGGGCTTGAACAAGGGATGTGTCATGGATCCTTATGTGCTAGACATCTATTTACTATGTGGTGAACTGTAATGGCAGAGGACTGGAACTGGGGATTGAGTCCTATGTCAAAAGCTTGATCTCCTCCTTGATGTTCTATCAGAGGTAGCTTTGCACTATGCAGGTCTGGGAAGGGAGGTGAAATGAAGGAGTGACATGACATGGGCCTGTGAAAGCCTATACCTCCCTGTGAAAGCAATGGTGGAAACACAACCAAAGGCAACAAGCAGAGTTTCACCAAGATGTCTTGGCCTGTTTTTGTGCCTGCAAAACCTCCCTGTGAAAGCAAGGGGAATGGTGGAAACACAACCAAAGGCAACAAGCAGAGTTTCACCAAGATGTCTTGGCCTGTTTTTGTGCCTGCAAAACCTCCCTGTGAAAGCAAGGGGAATGGTGGAAACACAACCAAAGGCAACAAGCAGAGTTTCACCAAGATGTCTTGGCCTGTTTTTGTGCCTGCAAAGTTCCTACCATGTGATTTGCAATTGTAACTGCTTATCTTCTGGGTTTGAAAAATCTGGAGTGGAGAATTTGTAAATGTTAATGTGGGGCAAAGCTCTGGATGGAGTATGGAATCAGTCTGATCACTGTCATTTGACTCCTGCCTATCACCCTTAAAGCAGCAGAATTGTATCTTCTCTTTTTGACAGCTTTACTTAAGTCACCCTCTGAAGGAAGAAGTAATGCCTTGAGTGGCCACACAAATTTTGATGATCGTTCCACTCTTTCAGAGGCAAGCCATACACTAATGCTTTTTGCATCTTATTTTTGCAAGTAAAATTTAAAGTGAAGCTTGATCTCTAGCAGCATGAATACTACTGAGTTTGAGCCTATTACCTTGCTTCATCATGTGTAGACCTCTTTACTCTTCATGTGTGTTTTGTGCAGATTCAAGGTGCCAGCCCTGATACAAAGCAGTGAACAGCTGTTAAGGAGAATGAAAAATTATAACACGGGCGTATGGGGAAAGGATAAAACAGGGAAAGATAAATGATTGTTATAAAAACAATAAAAAAAGCATTACAAAAATTTTAGCTTTTAACATCAGTTAAAATGGTTACTACAAGGTTGATGTAACCTCTGCATATGTAATGGAAAGGAATTTTGTTCATTGATATTCATTTTGCAACAACTTACAATAAGATGTCACTCTCAGTTCTATGGTCACTGAATATGTTAAAGCTTGTTTATTAGGGAGAAAACTGCAGTAAATCATAGTCAGGTACTTATTACTGGCAGTAAGTCCTGTTAGCAGCATTTTGGAAACTCAGGACACAAACTAAGATAAGCCAATATCTCAGACTATCCTGGAAAGATATCTCACTGATTCTTAACGCATTAAATAATCACAATTTAATCTGCCTGTCTGCTTTTAGTCATTCATGTCTGGGAACAAGTTTGTTTTAAATGATGTCTCATAGCTATTTTATTTTTGACTATTCAGTTCATTCAAACTAAAACAAGCAGTCTTAATGCCTAAAGACTTGTGTAGATTGCTATCCATGCAAAAGAGTACAGAGAGCAACTACATTGAAATTTCTGGGTTCCCCAGTACAAAAAAGACAGGGATCTCCTGAAAGAGTCCAGTGGAGAGCTACAAAGATGCTAAAGGTCCTGGAGCACCTCTTTTATGAAGAAAGGCTGAGAGACCTGGGTCTGTTCAGCCTTGAGAAAGAAGACTCAGAGGGCTAAGAAGTGGGAGGCAAAGGGACTGGAAGAGGCTGGACTTTTCTCAGCAGTGCATGGTGATAGGATGAGGGGAAATGGCCACAAACTGAAGCATAGGAAGTTCTGCGCAAATGTGTGTGGGAACTTCTTCACAGTGCAGTGACGGAGCACTGGCACAGGCTACACAGAGAGGTGGTGGAGTCTCCTTCCCTGGAGACATTCAAGATCCGCCTGGATGCCGACCTGTGCAACCTGGGCTAGGGAGCTGCTTTAGCAGGGTGGTTGGACTCCATGATCTCTAGAGGTCCCTTCCAACCCCTACAGTTCTGTGAGAGGAAGAGGAGGGGAGAGGGAGTGGTGAGGGGGAAGAGAAGGGGAGGGAAGAGGAGGAGGGGAAGAGAGGGGAGGAGTGCAGACTCTATTTCCTTGTGAGAAAATATATATGATTTAATGAAACAGCAAATAGGAAACAGCTCTATTTGGGAGATTGAAGATTGCTTTTCCAGGAATGAGAACCACTGTATGAGATTTCATTTTTCCAAGCCAGTTCAATGTTTCTATTTTAAGGACTGTATACAAAAATAGTCATGAGATAAATCAGAGCTTAATAAAAACAAAACAGAACAAAACCCTCGAAAACCCAACAAACTTAAAGAAAACCTAGCAGAAATTGTATTTGACAATTAAATTCAATGTCTCTATTTACTATACTAAAATAATGTGATGAAAATGTTAAATGAAGCAATGCCTTTTTTCCAACTAAATTTAATATGAAGTTTCTGAAACTGTGGAAGCTCTTCACAGAATGGCCAGGGCTAGAGCTTGCTGAATTAATGAAAAGGCTTTTTGTTGCCCTGATTTATCATAGAACGGTTTATTCATGTTACTGTTTTTATTTCAGTGTAGTTCCCTCTGAAGAATAGTTAAATAATAATAAGCAGAATGCCTGGAAGTTTAAAAAGGATGAATACTAGATGCTTTGGCCCCGTTCTTACAAACCATAAGGACCCCATCTAAAGATTTGAAAATTTTCAGTCTTTAATAATTTAAATAATTAATAACTTAAATAATTTAGGGTGTTCACCTACTCTAAATTATTCTTTCTTAGCAATGAAACAATTTTAAATACAGCATATTCTAGGGGTAAATTTACTGTTTTTCTTCTCTATTCAGTATATTCAACATATTTTTACATTACTGCCCTTTGGATCTGCCATCCAAAGCAAATAATGGGTGAAGTATTTAAGAGATCAGTTAATAATAAATGTAATTTCACAGAATCACAAAGAATCACAGAATTGTATGGGTTGGAAGGGGCCTCTAGAGATCTTTATTGTTATTTACAAGATTTTATAATGTTGTCAATGGGAATCTGTGTGTATTTTATGTTAAATGAGTATTTGTATCCTTGTATTATATATTTCTGCATCCTAAGAGATAAGTAAAAATGAAAAGTAAATTTTTCACAAAAGTTATTTTTGTTGTCTTCAGTGGTTTTTCACTGATGCAGTTTGATTTTGGTTTAAAAAGTAAGTGCAGAGTACATATTCAACACGGGATTAAGGCCTTCTATTTAAGTTGAGCTTTGTTGTCTTGCTGACTTAATTCACAATTAGAATCAGGGTTCTAAATCACTTTGATGAAAATTCTTCCACATTATTCTTTGTGGAGTCTGCTAGCCATCATCAGTGTTGGATTTCCTGCCTTGAACAGCTGTGCAGGGACCACCACCTCATTCCACACAGATTCACAACAAATATCAGACAGCAATTGCTTTTGATCATAATAGTTTGGTTGAATGACAAACCATAAGCTGAATATAAACCATCTGGTCTGGTCATTTTGCCTCCAACTTCCACTTCATCGTCTGTCAAGTCTTTCTTTTTGTTGCATTCTAATGGAATATCTATGGATAAATTTTTAAGAGAGAAGCACACTAGCAACTTATTGCACTGCCAGTACTGCAGAAGACCTAGCCATGGTCTCTGTGATGAGGGGCTGGGTTGTCAAAGGAGTCAAGGAAGGAGCTCTTACACCTATTTTCTTTCACTCACCATGGCTTGGTGCGTACCTGCCTTTGCCAGCCCCAGTGACAGTCCTGAAGTCAGGAAGAGGATGTACTCTAAAGTCAGATTAGCTAGTAGAAAAAGATTCCTTCTGAAATTAGAAGAGTTTTGACAACACTCTCCAAACTACTGTTTGAATTTGATATTTGTATCAGCTGTAATTTTTTCTTGTGAGAACTGTCCCTAGTTTTCAAGCAAGACTCAACACAGAGACCAACATTAAGATATTTGGAATGTTAATTTATGAGCACAATTTTCCTTGACAGTGGGAGGGGTGGAATAACAAAGAAAGCTGGAGAGTCAACTACATTAACAAAACAACAACAACAACAACAACAAGGAATGACAGCTATAAACTCCTTCTGCAATAGCAGATATTTCAGATATTATTTCTGAATTTTAACACTGTTCTAATTGGTAGCTCTGGTACTCTGACGGATGCCTGTGGAAAAGATGTCTGGAAAAAAGGTACAAATCGATATATTTCTTCCTGAGTCTCACGGATGTTTTGTTCATTTTTTAAACAACAACAACGCTTCAACACACACATTCAAAACAAACCATAGAAGAGTTAATGTTTAAAATATTACTTTAGCTACAAGTTTATCATAGATTTCATTCCCTGGGAGGCACCTTTTCGATATGTTTTGAGAGAAGGTTCTGCCTGGCCAAAGATCCAGCTGAGTGTATTTATTTACTAATGTTTATTTTCTGACACAGAAAAAACCTGTATTCTCAGAGGAAGGGGCAGAATGGATGTCTTTTCATCTGGTGGGAAAAAGGACATCTGAAAATTATCTTTGTATCCAAACTGGGAGCTGGCTTTTTCCCCCAGGGAAACATTCCTCCATCTGCATTGCTGCTCCAAATCAGCAGAGCTTTGGAGAAAAAGCTCATGGCTGGGGGGAGATTAGAGGAGCCAAGGATCAGCTTGACTGATGGGGACTCAGAGAAGATGCAAAGACTAGAAGAGAATAAATTTTCCCTTGAAACAGTCCTTGAGAATGATATCATTGGTTTTGATCAGGAATCAGGAATGAGTGCTCTCCAAAATTAGGTAAACCCTGATGATGTTAAGTTACATCTCTTAGAAAGTGAGATGTGTTCAGAGTTACTAAACAGTCCTCACCTCATGAACTGTACTATGCTGGCTTTAGACAGTGTCAGAACTGAGGTCTGGTAGCCCTTTTTCCTGCTCATTGTCTTGATTTGAGTTTATTTTATTGACCTGGAAAATACGGCCCTCAGTTAGATCTTCCGAATTTGTAAGTATATAGATAACTGGCTGTAAAAATGGCACCTCAAAACTCCATGCAAAACAAGACCCCCCTGGCTTGGCAAATTCGATCTTTTGCACCCGTCACATAAAAGGACTTTTTTTTCTGCAGTGCATAAAACTTCTCCCACAGTATGCAATTCTGAAATTATTGGCCCTGTTTCCTCTTGTATGTAAATCTAGTACTCATTCTGCTTTTGACTAGTAATTGCTAGAGTTAAGTGCTGCAGACACCAGATCTTCTGTGTCACGCCAAACAGGTAGAGCTTGTATTTGTACAGACACAGAGCACAACTGTATTAAACACACAAGTCGAATGAAGACAACATATGAATACTATTAGATTAGTATAAATCAACTGGGCTGGGATTATTTTAAGCAGCTTCTTTCTTTTTTAGATGTGAATCTGTTTTCTTTTGTATGTAGAGAAATCCTCCAAATATCCTTCATAGTTAGTACAGGCTTACTGCCTCCTATTGCAGGTTCTGTTTGCTTATTATCTTTGTCCTACTGTAAAATTCGGTGCATGTTGCCTAATTTGTGCAGGATTCTTCATAAATGCTGTGACACTGAGTAAATTTAAGCAAAACCAGCTTTTATTAATCTATTTAAACTGGTTTGTTGGAGCACAGTGTGTATAGTTTAGCTGGAGGGGCTTAGAGACAATTCAAGACAATGAGAACATATGAAATATTCAATGTTACTGAAATGTGTGCAACTTCTAAACCAAACCAAAAAAAGGGTCTGCAAAACTCTGAATGAAGTTACTATGTAGAATCTTCTTTACTGCTGGTTATGTGCTAAAGCTTGCTGTTGATGTCAGTGAAGCAAATCCTCTCTGTGGGTTCTCATGTTTGCTAAATGAGCCGATTCAGCTGGTCCAGAGTAAGTAAAGTAGTGTCAGAGAAACAGTGACTCACTTTGAGAAGTCTTGGTTGACATCATTTGGAGATTCATGAAGTTGAAGCTGCTTTATGTTAGCTACTAATTGACCTGGCTGGCCCCACACCAGCAAAGGCCTTGAAGAGAGCTGGGTGCAAGTGAGGAAGGGCCCAGTGATCTCAAGCAAGATGAGATTTGCAGGTAGAATTAGGGTTTTGGCAAAGACAGAAAAACGTCTGGCAGAAAAGCTGTTGAGAGTAGGCCCTGAAGCGAGTCTCAGAGAGAGGAGAATGGGACCTGTAGAAAGGAGAATCAGGGTCTGGGTTTGAAAGAAGCGAGGGAGCATGAGGGAGAGAAAGTATGAATGAGTTGGTTGGGTAGGAAAGTGAAGCACTCAGGAAATAGAAGAAAACATTTTAAGACAAAAACTGAAGTTGGAGTGTTTGCATAAAGTAGCCATCAGGCAACAATGTGAAAAAGGTATGTGTGATCTGAAGAGAAGAATTTAGAAAGAGGCATATTTGTAGTTACCAAGGGAAGACCCTTATTTAGAGAGGCAGACTTGAGGAAAGAATAGAAAATATACTGGGTTTGAAAATGCTCACAAGAGATATAGTGATTTTTAGGCAATTAAGGTTATAAAGAGAAAGAAGCTTAGAGCTCAGAGAGAAGATGGACTTACAGAACAGGAGACAGAATATGGGTGTTCCAACAAAGGGAAGATAGTACAAGGAGCAGAATGGCAGGAGCAAAGCTTGAACCAGATATAAAAGGGACATAGTGAATTCAGTGGAGAGAGAATTTTCAGGGAATAGAAGAGGATACACTCCCAGTCAGTAGCATTTTATTCTCTTCCACTGTCCACTTGATTCTTGCTTTGCCTGTTATTTTCCATGTCTTTTCTTGCCATTTTATTAATTTGTCCGTCCATCCATCCTCACTCATCAGGAAGTAATTCAGAAGGCACCTTCCCTCAGGTAGAACTTACCAGATGTTTTAGGCAGATTAGTTGCATGACTGACTTCTGATAAATCATAGATGAAACACACTGCTTTTCTGTTGATCATGCTGCATTGCTTATGGTTTACTTCCTGGGAAAAATCACTTTCTGAATCTTCATTTGAGACAGGTGTTTCTCTTCCAAACAGTATTTGATTCTTGTGTTCTTTTTGCTAATGGCTCTTTACAACATTTGCAAACAGCTGGAAATCCTTCTTTGTTGTGGGAGACTTCACAGGTCACTGGGCAATGCAATAAAAAGAGACCATTATGTACAAAGATCAATAAATCTGAACACAATCGTTGTAGCAAGTGAGAGGAAATGGTGTACCCATGAAAGAAGACATGAAGTCTAAATTGGATTACTGAGTAACAGCTACTTCCACTGGAAACTACTACTACTTCCTTTTGATATAAAAGCCTGTGCAATTATATTAATCAAGAACTGACTCAAACTAAAAGGACTTACAATGACATCGAAAGGTTAAAAAAGAAAGACATTAGCATTGGAGAAGTAAGAAGAAATTTTGAGAGTGTTTATGAAGTTAGCATGATGAAGATTTAAAGAGGCCAAGAAGCTGATGATCCCAGAGGATAAAAACAGTACTCTTTATAGACAGTTTGCAGATTAGACTGCTAGTAATCTTGAAAATATGGATTAGAATTATTGAAATCAGTAGGTAAGAGATACGGGACACTAGGTATTCTGGCAGACGCACTGGTAATTATTCAGCAGTGTCTGGTATTGAAACCCACAAAAAAGTCGTTATACAAATAAGTCAGAATGCGTCCGAAACAGGTGCAGGAACTTTCTTTTTTATTTTTTTATTTTTATTTTTAACCAACAGAATATTGACGAGAATAGAACATGGCTTCTTATGTTCGGGGTTTTACAGATACCAACTACTGTTATAGCAGAGCAAAATGAGGCCTTCAAGTGGATATGAAAAATTCAACACACTGATCAAGAAACAGATGAAGGTGAAAATCAAAAACTTGACTGGAAGTTGAAAGCTGATGAGCACTATAGCATCTGATAACCTGGTAGAAAAAGCCAAGAAATGCTCTGACATATCAAAGAAGCAGATAGGTAGTTTGGTAGTTACTGGAGACAATGTGGAAGATGGAAATTTCATAGAGGATACTACAAGAAAGAAATGGTAGGATATACAGGCATTCACCTTGGAAATGGATGTCTGTCAAGCAATACCTCCCTAGGTAGCAAGCCAGGACTCCCACTGTTATTCCCCTGCTTCCTTTAGCAAAATCAGAGAAGGAGGAAAAGTCTTAGGCAGAGGAGTAAAAGTACTGGGACTGGCGCATAGGCAACAGAGTGTGTCTTTGAGTGTTTCATAAAGCACAGAGTACAACAGATTTTCTAACTTGATTAGAGGGATAGATTACAGATAATCCTGATTTTAAATTAAGCTATCAATAGCCTCTCTTTCATCCATTAACACAGGAATGAATTTGTAGCACATCACATTAGAGATCCGCAGATACCATGAGATAATAGCAGCTCCTGAGAAATGCAGTGGAAATGTAATAGTGTTCTCCTCAGTGATGCCAGAGAATACTTCCCACTGTCTGTTTGAAGACAGTGTGTGCAGTTCTACCTGATATCTCTCCAGAACGAAAAACACACTATTAATATCTTGTCGTGTTTTTTCCTAGGACATCCCAGTGAGTTCAAATATTAAAAAAAAATCTTTTCAGAGATTAAAAAAACAGTTTTTCAGAGAATACAGTGAAAATGTAATTTGTCATCAAAGAAATGAATAACCCAGGAGTCACTCTGCATATAGAGAGGAAAAAAGGAAGTTGATATATTACTCGTGTTATTTTTTAAGTAATTTATCATTTTAATTCTTAGTAACCAGTTCAGTAATTATTGATTTATTAAGGCAGTTTTGGAAAGTACAAAATGTTTACTGGGAATTAAAAAATGGGATTTAAAAAGATTAGAAATTGGACAATATGTTTCACATGATTAAATCTTTCTGATTTCCACAGGGAGAAGCAGTCTGTATCCTTTCTTAAAGCAAGAATTTTTTGCAAGGTGAATTAGTTCCAGTAATGTCTGTTTCCTATGAAGAAGAAAATCAGGTAACAGATGGAAAAATACTTGTGTGCAAGTACATTTAATGTTAAGATTAGAATGGAAATAAAACGGTCTTCCCACACTGACCTTTAATAAAAAATAGTTATCCATTTACCACAAACTGCAGGCTAAGCCAGGCTCAGAATAGGTGCTCATAAGTCAAATAAAATAGGAAATGAAGTTAGTGAATTAAATGCAGCACAGATATTTACAGAATGTCTGGCTCGGTCAGCTACAGACAAGCAGGAGAGTTAGGGCTGTTAAGTAACTCCTAGGGTTTCAGCATAATGTAGTGGATTATGTAATTCACACCTAGATCTATCAGCATACATTTACTTTAGTCTAGTTGATAAAAATGTGAGTATTAATGCAGAATGTGCTTGGAAACAGATGAAAACAGCTGTTTTATCACATTCCTAGGGTTCAGTGGATGTGTGTGGAAGTAATCACACCCCCTAGCAGCCCATTCTACTGAAGCTCTTAAGTCCATTCACCAGTAGAGACAGAAACGTGTTAGAGACTTTAATCTGCTCCATTTCTGCTCCAAGGATGATGTAAAAGCACCCTCCCTCCTCGATGCCCTGCAGCAATGGTAACTTAATCTGGATGTCTTCTTCAGGATGACAAATGTTAACTGAATATAGCAGTGGGAACTGGTAATGGAATAATTTGCAAGTAATTGGGACTATCAGAACATGTTTAATAATGTGCAGCTTTGCAGATTATGCATAATGTGAAAATATGACAAACTTTAAGTTGCCATGACAGCTTTGTTACAGAAACTCTGTGTACTTTCATATGGAAATGGTGACAGAAGTGATGCCTGGTTTCTAAGTAAACAATTGATAAGCTGGTACATAGGGCAGGTAGGGAATTTGGCATCCCAGCAGGGAGAACATTACCAAGTGGGAAGAAATGTGAGCTTAGGGATGTCAACCTGGAGCCCCTGTGGGCAATACAGACTGATGAGAGGAGAAGCAGAGAGTGAGGGCCCAGGAGCAGTGGCAATTGATGGACATAAATAGTCCTCAGCAGGAGGATTAAAAAAAAAAAAAGACTTAAAAGACTTAAAAGCTGTTCAGAATATCAGTAAAAAGATGTCCTGTTAGGAAGTATAAAAATAGCAGCTAGAGCATTATGTGCCACACCAATACATGAAAAGCAGATTCCTG
Organism: Odontophorus gujanensis; assembly: GCA_013399175.1. Taxonomy (NCBI): domain Eukaryota; kingdom Metazoa; phylum Chordata; class Aves; order Galliformes; family Odontophoridae; genus Odontophorus; species Odontophorus gujanensis. The sequence continues at coordinate 20,621 of VXAB01004011.1, read as the reverse complement.
CATATTATATAGCACCCTACTTAGTGCTGAGATGGCAAGCAGGATGTAGAGGAGACTAGAGTGGAAGGCATTTGGATTCATATATCATAAGGCAGGGGAGCAGGGAAAATATTAAATGTGGACTGTTGGGGTCCACTCTGCTTGGGTCCACTCTCACTCTAGAGGACAGGACTTCTTACCATACAGTAGTGTTGGATAGTCTGCATGTTTGCATGAATGATGGAGATTTCCTCAGGCTGTGTTACATAGGTGTGTGTCCTCTGTAGATACAGGTAGGAATGCACAATGAGTATGGGAAATCCTAGGTGCCTTGTGTTCACAGGGATGTGGTGGATGGAGATGCTGCTTTGAGGTGCTGAGAGTGCATTGCCAGCAAGTGATTTCCCTGGGGTGAAGAGCATATTGCAGCCAAGGCAGCTGCTGGGGGCAAGGTGAATCCTGGGCTTCAGAGGCTGAAGTAGGCAAGTACTGGCTAACATCTAGGGTAGGCAAGGTCCAGTGCATGTCGCAAGTCCACTGACACTGTTGGAAGTTTTATTTATCAATCAAGTAAGTAGCACAAGCAGGACACACTTGACCACAAGTCCCAGACACTGAGCTGTTGACCTTTTGCTGTTAACACTCTGGAAGCTGCAGATCAGTGTAACTGAGTTCCACTTCCTCTCCAGGCATGATGAGCTAATGAACAGACCACTACTGGAGTTTATAGTAATCTGTGTGTCCAAAGATACATAGAATTGCTAGGAAATTCTGCTTGTTTGGAGTAACCCAATGTATGACCAGAGCATTCACTGTGTGCAGGAATTCAGAGAGCTTTTTCTAATGAAGTGACGCTATAATAGCTCCGATCATTCACATGCACAAAGTTAAAACTTGGAAGAACACTTGAAGAAATGCATAGGAAGCACAGATTTCAAATCTCAAGAAAGGATTTACAAATTACAAAGTATTGAGAATTGTTATGAGGTTTTCTTGGATAGTTTATGAAGAAACACAAATGAGCCTTAACAAAGTTTCAGAAGACTGATGTATGTAAAGTACACTATGGAGACGAGATTGCAGAAAAAGAAGAAAACGGATAAAAAAAGACGAACTGAAAGTTAGCTGATACTGATATGAACTAGCAAGGACTTTTGTTAACAACAGAAAAAGAGTGCTTATCAGGAAATTAAAAGTTAGCACATAGGTTTAAAGCAAGTTGGAGTTGTTTACACAAAAAAAGGCTGGGGAGTTCCAGAGGTGCTAATTACCGGGGGAAGAGAGTGAACAGCACTGCAATCCTGCTGTCCTCTCAGACTTATTACTTCACATAATGGGTTAAAATGTTACCCGTAAGTCATCCGTGCAGTGAACATTATTCCAAACACTGTCTTTCCTGCTCTTGAAATAGCAACCTGTAGCCTTGCCAAGGAGTTGTTTACTTTCTAAGGCCAAGTTCATGCAAGTTTATCCCCCAGTTGCCATTCGCAGTTTCATCTTCAAAGACCAGTGTGTTGGTATCCACTTGTTATCACTCATTAACCTCCTAACCTGTATCTGTAATGTTATCTTATCTTAATGTATCTGTAAAACCTAACTTTGCAAAATCTTAGTCCATTAAGGGAGTTCTACAGAAAACGTATCTAGAAGAATGTTTGGATATTATAAGAGAACCCTTTCACAGGTGGAGATTAGAGAAAGATTTCCTTAGAGAAGTTTTATCAGGCTTGCGTGTCATTCTTGCTGTCTGTCTCATCATGTTCCAGGGGAGAGCGAGCCTCAAGATAATCTTTTTGCATCTCTGTGACAAAAAGGAGCTGTCTGCCATTTCCCCATTTCATCCGCTAATTGAAAAAAAAACATGTGCCAATCAGTAAAAATTCAGACCAGAGCTCAGTAAGGTCCATTTCTGTACTAGCAGCTGCCAGTGCAGGAGTCTAGGTAAAGGTAACAGAGCAGGGTGTGTCTTTCAGCCTGGTGAGATGGGTTTATCTGTTCTTGATTTCACAGTTCTGAGAAAGAAATGAAGAGCAGAGTGAAATGTATAGGTAGTGTTATTTGTGTGAAGACTCTCTGGAGCACTGGAGTGGCCTAACAGATGGAGGCAGGGCAGAGATTCATACTGTGATGCTTATTTATTAATCCAGCTTTTCCTGAGATGGAGGGAAAATATGTTGTTGTAGGAAACCTTTCCCCCTTCCCCGGAATGGAAAAAGAATGACATCTGGTCCTCTCCTGTTCAGCTGTGCTGGGGGCTGCATATTTTCCCCAGACAAGCATTTCCAAATCCAATGATAGTCTGGTTGCTTAGAAGTAGCTCTGGTAGCCTGTTTCTTTTTCCCACAGAAAGCAGTTTGCACAAAGTAGTGGTTTTGTTGCACATTGGTGCCCTGTTTCTGCTCTTAAGTGTCTACCCAGAAAATGTATAAAAACATAACAGAGCCAAAACTTACCAGGGGCAGCTCTTGCTTGATGGGTGTAGTACCAGGCTGTTGTTAACTCTGTTGTCTGTAAGAAGGAGTTTTGAAGCAGTGGGAAGAAGGTTGACTTCTTGCTGCCCATTTCCTGACAGTCTGAAAGAAAAGAAGCATTGATGGAGGAGTCACTATGAGCTCTCCTTTTCACTGAACTGTCTACATGAAAAATATGAAAATGTCCTCATGACCTCTATGACTCTTTACCCCGAACAAACATTCCTCCTTCTGACTGATATTCTGCATCAGTGAAATTTAAAATAAACCAGAAGGGCAAAGGCCCAGAGTGAGGGAAAGATGGAAGAGTAGAGGACAGTGAACTAAAGACTCTACAGGGAGTTTGCATTTATGGGAAAGATGCAGTGAATGACAAAACTGGAGGGAAAAAAAAAAGGGTATTTTGCTCCTCTTGAGGGCTAATTTATTAGCTTATTGACTCTGTAGGAATATCCTGGAAAATGATCTGTTGGGAGCATGATAACTAGCAGTTCCCACAGAGCACAAATCCTGGACTAAGGAAAGTGCCAGTGGCTTGATTTCTCTTTGCAGACATAAGACCAGTTTTCCAGCTCCTACAACTACTGGGCTATGGAATTGTCTCATTTTAACATTTGATGCGAAGAGAGCTGGCAGGGCTCAGGGAAAAAAGTAGTACGCATTAGTTGGATTTTCTTCCCACTGCCTTGTGCATCTTCTGTTGAGATGATGGGACAGCATGGCCCTGGATCTGATCTTAAGCCTTCAAGAACACAGATCCCAGTGCATAAAGCCACTAACAAACTGATTTTGCGACTGGCAGATCATACTTGTAGAGTTGATACGTAGCAAAACAAAGACCCAGATGGCTGTCCATCTCTCTGCAATTTGTAGTTGAGATTAATAGAAATCTTTTCATTAGTGCTAAGAGCTCAGTGGCCAGTTCTGGCCAGTTCATTGTTTCATCTAGACATTTCCTTTATTTTTACTCTTGTCTCCTTTTCTCTGCTGTGTAATGCCACTTAATGATCATGTTTTAGAGGAGAAGCAACATGTTTGTAAGAAGAGAAGATCCCTTTGCTTTCTCAGCTTGGCTTGTCCCACGTGCAGGTCAGTGCCTGCTCTATGGAAGGAAGGAAAACAGGAAGGATATATTACTGATACATCCCAGCAGACAGCAAAATCAATCTTTAATCTTGTTGGCACACGGCAATGTGGGAAATGACTAAGCAAAGAACTCTGACTCCTTTTCCTAGCTCCATGTATATAGTCAGTGGCAAACTCTTGACTGTAGAACGGAAGAGCTGAATTTTCATGGTACTAATCATTTATTTTCTAGGGTTTGTTTTTGAGGACTGTTGATTGGGCTTTGCTATGCACTTGTGTAGAATTACTGAAATGAGCAAGTCTTCTAAATCCCACCAATTAAAAAACATCTTGGCTCTGAGGGTAACCAGTGCACTCCAGGGAGAGTCACACTTGTGAAGCTTGCTTCTAGCATATGGGTTATCTTGGGTGCTTCTTCAAAACTGAAGGAGGAGTTGGAGGACACAAAACAGAGGAGGCGGTTTTTCAGGATCTAGAAATGGATTTAACATAAAATCAGCCTAACAAACATAGAATCATAGAATCGCAGAATGACCTGGGTTGAAAAAGACTTCAAAGATCATCTAGTTTCAATCCCCCTGCTGTGTGCAGCATCACCAGCCACTAGGCCAGGCTGCCCAGAGCCACATCCAGCCTTGCCTTGAATGCCCCCAGGGATGGGGCATCCACAACCTCTCTGGATAACTTGTTTCAGTGTGTCACCACCTCCTGAGTGAAAAACTTCCTCCTAACATCCAAGTTAAATCTCACCTGTCTTAGTTTAAAACCATTCCCCCTTGTCCTGTCAGTATCAACCCATGTAAACAGTTGTTCCCCTTCCTGTTTATATGCTCCTTTCAAGTACTGGAAGGTCACAAGGAGGTCTCCCCGGAGCCTTTTCTTCTCCAAACTAAACAAGCCCAGTTCCCTCAACTTTTCTTCACAGGAAAGGTGCTTCAGCCCTCTGATCATCTTTGTGGCCCTCCTCTGGACCCATTCCAAAATCTCTGCATCTTTCTTGTGCTGGGAGCCCCAGGCCTGGACACAGTACTCCAGATGGGGCCTCACAAGAGCTGAGTAGAGGGAGACAATCACTTCCCTCTCCCTGCTGGCCACCCCTTTTTTAATGCAGTCCAGGATGTAGTTGGCCTTCCAGGCTGCAAGCGTGCACTGCTGACTCATGTCCAGCTTCTTGTCTAACAGGACCCCCAAGTCCTTCTTCTCAGGGCTGCTCTCAAGGAGTTCTTCCCCCTGTCTGTATAAATACCTGGGATTGCCCCAGACCTAGTACAACACCTTGCACTTGGCCTTGTTGAACCTCATTAGGTTCACACGGGCCCACTTCTCCAGCCTGTTCAGGTCCCTCTGAATGGCTTCCCTTCCCTCCAGTATATAGACTACACCACTCAGCTTGGTGTCATCTGCAAACTTGCTGAGTGTGCACTCAATTCTGTCATCTATGTCATTGTTAAAGATATTGAAAAGCGCCAGTCCGAAGACTGACCCCTGGGGGGACAACACTTGTGACTGGCCTCCACCCAGATGACACAAAGTAAGTCTTTTGTTCAAGCCTTGCGCACACATGTAGGCCCATTCCTCTTTGTTGCATAGTTTCAGAGCAGCAGCCTAGATGTTAAGAAATCATATACATGGTCCACAATCTCCTCACAAGGTGACAAGCAGAGTAGGCTGATCTCAGAGGCCTTCTTTCTGCATTCTTCTATCAGTCAATCAAAGACCAAAACTTAATCTCTCAGTTGAGTAAGGCATTATTTACAGTTTCATGCTCTCATCTCTTATTCTCAGTTACTCAGAGCTCTGCTGGTGAATGGTGTGACTCAGAGAAGGGAAAGATGTAGAAGGAAAAGCATGAGTGATGCAGGCCAAAAGAACAACTCTGGCATGATTGTTTTTGAAAAATAAGTAAAGAGATTTATGCTGAAGGGAGGGAGAGTTGAGAGAACAGTGGCCTTGTTGAGGCCTGGCTCTGCAGCAAGCATGGTCCCTCTTGGTGACACCATGCTCTAGGCACAAGTTGGTCCACCTGTCAGAAGAACCACCAGCTACCCCAGAGCAGGCCATGAAGATAAATGCCATGGCTAATAGATATGTTGAGAAAAAGCCAAGAGCATACAAACCATTCTTCCTCCTTCTATGCCATGCAGCATTTCAGTAAATGTTATTTGTCCTATATTAAAATGCTATTATACCATGAGTGTGAAGCATCCTGAAATCTAAGGATATTGATGACAAACAGCATCCATATATAAATAAGTGACTTTCCAAAGTGGAACAATACCTTTCTTATGCCTATTTAACACAAAACAGATTTTGTCTGAAAGCCTGGGATTCCATCATGCTCAGCAACCTTCAGTTCTTTTGGAGTAACTTTCCCCTCCTTTCTGTGATATGAATATAAATGACATTTCTTGCTTCAGGGCATTTAAACAAGCTCCATACAGATTCAGCATGTAAATTCATTGTAAATGGTATGTCAGCCAAAGCTCATACTTGGATGTTGCTCTTGATTACATTTGGCTTTCCTCTCTTCCATGCTAGGAGAGATGACAGAGGAGCATGTGCCTCATGCAAGCCAAGGAGCACACTGTAGAACAGGCTGTCAATTCATTTGGGAGCACAAGTACAAACTTCCAGTGACCTCTAACAACAACAACAAAGAAAACATTAAACTCAAAGCAGTCCCTAGTTGTTTTGTTGGTTGTTTTTTTTTTTGTCATATTTGCATAAGTAACTGATGCCTTTAATACCATTTGTATGGGAACTGTTCAATCACGGCCTGAACCACTGATTGATCACCTGAGGTGAGCACTGAGTCAGCTGCAGGAGCACGGGTGAAGGCAATTCACCTGTGTGACCAGAAGGGGTGGAGTCTGGCTCCCCCTCTCCCAGACCCCATTCAAAGGCTGACCACGCCTGGGAAAGATTCTTTTGTTGGAGATTCCTCCCCCATGGAGTTCTGGGTAAGCTTTTCCTAATTTACTGGTTGTCTTTATACCATCTGGATAAGCCAAACAAAATATACTGTCCACCTTGATTATTTTGTGTGGGTACTATTCTTTTGGGGGGTATTCATCCTATGTCATTTAACAAATATCAATTTATCTTTCTATAGACACAACCCTAAGAATAGACCTAGTGGAAAGCAATGGGAATCTTGTAAGAGCCTTCTTAGTTTTTTCCATCAAATTGAAACAAAAAAGAGCAAAATAGTACTGAGATTAAAAGTGGGAAATCTATGTGAATTAGAACTTTTTCTATGGTGTAATTGGTGAGTGTTCTTGACAGTGGAAAACAAGAAAAGAGGAGAGAAGAATGCTAACTCATCAGGTCAATATTAACCATGCAAATTATGCTGTTTTTCAGCTGCTTTGGAAGACAGTTATCTTCCTCATTTTTACAATTGCTTTCCCTACCTAAGCTATCTTTTCACTCTTCTGTATAACAGCAAAAAGAAAAAAAAAAAAAAGAAAAAGAAAATCCAGTGCACTAAATTGTTGTAGTGCTTGATTGTACACGTAGAGGGGCACGTATTCAGTTTCTGAAACTTCCCTGTCCTTATCTAAGAATTTACGGTAGTAGGAGATATCGTTTTTGGTCTGATAATTGACTAGAATCTAATGCAAGTTGTTCAGTGATTGGCAGAGCTAATGAAGTCTTGTTTACTATGTTTTATGTTTGTTTGCATATTGTCTGCTAATTCCCCTTTCTGCGTTAAAAGTTCACTGTAAAATGCCTCCCACAGGAAAGACCAAGTGAGCTGTGATCTACAAGGTCTCTACTGAATTTTGTGCAAAACCTGTAGGAGTCCAGATAGGTTGGAAATGATTTATTCTTTTCAAATGTTATTGAAATGGGTCAATGGCCTACAAAAGTATTAGAGTTATCAGGATCCACTGAGCAGCGCTTAATCCCTGGATGAGCACATTCCTCATTTGCTTTGTCAAATTAATGCTACTTAGTGGAAAGTCTGGCACTAGCTGAGATGAAATATGGCTAGGCAAAGAGTTGGGTACACTCTGACGTGTGCACTGGTGAACAGAGAGAGACGCTTCCTCAGCTCTTTCATCATGGTAGAAACCTCAGAAAATGTTAAGGCCATCTGGTTTATTTAAAGGTTAAAAAAAAAAAAAAGCACAAACCAATACAGGACAAGAGATGGAAGCATGGTACTGAGCTGTGCTTTGTTGGTAGGAGGCAATAATGTACAGTCTTCAGACAAGGAAAAACACTGGTTTTGGTTTGGATTTGTCAGGCATCTGCATTAGGAGAGGTCTTTGCTTAACCATTCCCTTGGGCACATTAGGTCTGAGTCAGACAAAACCATGGGATTATGTGTCATGTAAGTGTGCCAGCTCAGACCTCAGTTCTGCCCTTCTAAGAAAGCACACTGAGGACAGCAATGAAAAAAGAAGCAAAAGGTACTGTGATCAGCACCCTGAATGTCTAAGTTCGTATGAAAGATTTACAGAAATCAATGAAGTATTCATGCTATATGGTGTTGGTGAGGGGCCATTATGTTTACAAACAAATAGAAGCTTTTGTGTGGTGGAAGTTACTTTTCATGGAGGTTTTTCTTTGTTGGTTTGTTTGTTTTTTAGCACCTCTGTTAGCTTTAACAACAGGACACGAATGCTAAGTATCTCATGTATTAGTCTTTGACACACCAGACTGCTCTCCAAAATCCTTAAAGATAAGTGTAGGATAAGATGGCTAAACTCTAAGAATTCAGACATTTCAGCATTTCAAAATATTTATGCTGAAATTCACTTGTCCTGTTGATGTTCTTGAAAGTAGCAGAGGAAGTAACAGGACTATATTTCTAGACTACATTCTCTTTCTTTTTCTCAGTGACATTTTTAATGTACTTATGAACAAGAGAGCCTGAGTAATCTCCTCCTGATATTCTGAATTATTTGTTTTGAATTTAAGTTTCCTCCTCACAGGGGAAAACAGTCCTAGGAAAATATATTTATTTTGTTGAAAGGCAGCATAAAAAATATTTGGCATTTACAGAAGCTTTGGTAAAGTGCTGAGGTCTCCAAATAGATTAACTTTTATTTTCTCTTGCGTTTACACAGCTCTTATAAACCACCACCACAGTGAGAGAAGCCCCAGTGTCCCACAGTGTTATGTGCTCAGCCTGAGGGCAGGTTGCCAGCTATTGCTCACATTGCTTTCAGTTAGATAACACATTCAGGTTGCTTATTGTAACAGGGTCTTATTTCTGGTCTCATGTGGATGCTACCTAGCTGTTATATTTACCATAATGTGTTCCTGAAAAGTAAAGATTTTATTCTGCCTAGAATAAAACTGGTGGTGCTAAATTTGGGCAGGAAGAACGCTGCTAGTAGGAAACACCGTGATGCAGGATAGTTGGATTCTGTTGAGTAGGCTGACAATAAAAGACAAATAGCATTTCTTGCTTCTGGTATTAAGATACTAACAGAAGTCATAATGCTGCTGCTTCACAGTACAACTACAGCTGAAACATACTCTTAAGTTGCGCGTATGTATTGGATACATGTTCGTGTTTTTATTAAAAGAGTATTGATCCTCCAGTCTGCTTTTTCCTCTTTCCTACCCATTTTTCTTGGAACTTGCTCTATTTTTCCCTCCTGCTGCTTTACTTCTTTCTGTGTTGTCCATCATGAATCACAGAACAGATTTAATCAGGGGCTTTCTTCTATTTCTCTATTTTAAGCATTTAAAATTTCAACCATACTTCACTTAGTATTTCTGCTAAAGACTTCCTAACAGTAGAAAGCAGAAGTTACAAGCTCCTTAAGCCACAGGGATGGTTTACAGTCCATGACCATCCTGTGCTACCATGCTGGAGCTGTATGCTGTGTTTGCTGAAGATACTTCTTCACATTGTAACAAACTCACTGGGTTGCAATGTGCAATTTTGAAATAATTTCTGGCACTTCATTGAATATGTGAGTGCTATAGAACAGCAGCAGAAATATTTTTCTATGATTTAGATACTACCAGAGATTAAATAATTGAAAATAATTTAAATAAGCAATTGTAAATTATTTAAACAAATAAACCCACCAGCATAAAATGGTGGGTCTCTGACCCAAAATATTAATCCAGATCTTATTCAAATGTTTTGGTTTCATTCACTGAAAATTTATATTCATCACAGTAGTATAGAATTTAACAGAGATTTTCCATCTCCTTTGAACGTTTTAATTTAAGCTGTGGACTAACATGCACTTTTTCATTAATTACAGAAGTTCTGTAAGATTCTTCTCTGCCTTATGTTCTACTGAGAATAGTGCATCTAGTTAGCAACCAATTGCAGGACTAAGGCGAGCTCCCTTGTGCACAAGTTCCTCTGGAGGCACAGTCTGATCTGCTGCATTTTCATTCTCTTGACAAGAGAATCGCCCAGCTTTGCTCCTGCATCACAGACTGCTTTTGTTATGCTGGCAGCCCAAGAAAATATTTAAGGTGTAAGTGGAGATGTTTAACTGAAAAACTACTAACATAATAATTATGGAACTTTGTGTCACCACTTAGGCAATTATTTATCAGATGTTTGCTCCACATGGTTCCTGAGAGACAAGACTACATTTTATACTAACCAGTCTAGCTACAGATCCTGCAAAAAAGGTCTTCCAGGTTCTTGGGACTGACTGGCTTCAATTCTGCTGCATTCAGAGCTGGCACTATCAGGATGGGGAAGCAGAGAAGGGCTGCTGCTGAGACCTTCTAAGAGGCTCATCCTGCGTCATATTATCCACCACAGCATGGCCACTTCCAGTTAGAGTCCATTTTGTAGAAGGTGATATGCAGATTGGGATCCTCCACTTATTTTTTTTTCCCCTGCTAATGAGCCAAGGGATTTATTTAAAAACGAACAAACTGACAGACCTTGGTCTATTATGGTCATCTGCAGTGCACCTTACTCAAAGGAATTTGAGTGCAGGCACTGGAATTTTGCTGACATGGCCATAAACAATAGACAGACAGCAACAACCTGTTAAGTATCTAGAAAAGCAAATACATCTTGTTTGAAACAGCAGAAGAAAAATAAATACACTGGCACACGTGCTTTTGCATTCTCAGGTGTGGAATGCATTGCTTTGTTCTGTTTTGTTTCAGTGAGGTGGTCGAGCCTGTTTTTGGCAGAACGGAAGTGGGGTCAGGGGGGCCAGCTACTCAGCTGGTCATCGTGGTGGTAACAATTCTGGACTCTTGCTTTCTCCTGTTTGAAAACAAGTACTTTGCTTGGTAGGTAGAAACTGAGACTGCAAGCTTCTTAAATGTGAATGTGTATTTTCATTGAAAAACAGAAGGAAGAGAGCACATACCTGCTCATGGGAATCCAGGAGCAGGCTATGCCAGTCTCTTCTGATAACAGCTCAGGGAATACTCTCAGTGCCACAACCTGAACACAAAATGTTGTCTGCCATGAGGGGAAGCTCAGCTGAACTCTTGCTTCCATGTGCAATACCATTGGTATAGAAACTGAGTGGTTGATCCCGTTTGATTTTATTGGATAAAACAAGATGAACTGAAAAAAAAAAAAAAGAAAAAAAGGGAAGTACTGCCTAAAAGGTTGAAATGCCTATGATTATCCCAGTAGGTAGAACATAATAATATTTCTTAGCAGAAATACTTTTCCTTTTAATGATAGTGAAATAGCTGTCAAATCCTTCATGGCATCTTACACGAACACTTAAGAAAATGTCAATAAAAAGACAGGGACTGTGGAAAGAATAGAAAAATTCACATGCAGTGTAGATAGGGCTGGAAGGATATGAGTTGAGGGAGAACACTAAGTAGCTGGGGGGTGCCGAACAGCAGATACCTACAGAGGGAGTGCAGGGGGTTGTGACTGATGGAGAAGATGCTGTGGGAGAAGGTTTGGTGTGCAAATGCAAAAACCCCTATTGTGAAAGATGCAGACAGAGGAATTGCTGATAGCTGCACTTGGATGGGAAAAACTGGATTTCTTAAGCTAAAGATGTGTCCTCCTCAAGAATGGTGAGTTTGGAGGGGAATGTTGTACTTCTTTTTATGTGACTGCTACAGCTTTTAATAGAGTGACCTAATATTGGTGTCACAAGCAACGTTAAGTAAGAATTAGTTCTGACATGCTTACAACACTGCCTGCTACCAGTCTGGTAATGGTTTTGAAGGGCAATGACATTCATGTTTCAGGCTAAAATCTTCACAAAGACCTCAGCAAGACATTTTAGAAAAAGTAAAAGGTGGTGGAGGGAACTGATATGGATCAGGATACTCCATGGGATTCAGAAAATGGATGAAGCTACACTAATTCAGAGCTAGCAGATAGCACCTCAAGGTTTTTGTAGTGCTTTTGGAAAAAGCTGAATCATAGGACAGCTGGCCCAGGGTAAGGCCCCTTCAGCAGATTAGATTTTTTCCAGAAAGGGCAGGCACGTCCCCTGGCATGTCCCTTGACAACCCTGTGTTGGGTCCTAGGAGAATCTGTTGCTGCTATAGCTGCTGCTGTTGCTCCATCTTCACCTTCTCGTGGCAAACATGACAGGAAGAACTAAGTAATGGAGGAGGTGATCTCAGTCCAGAGAGCTGTCCCAGAGAATCTGTATGTTTTCTGTGCTATTGCCAGTGACAGGTCAAAGGTGGTGCCAACTGCTGAGTGAACACTTCTGAGAAACATCTTGGTCAGCTCCCACAGCTGCTCTGCCAGCATCTCGTCCAGCTCCTTGTTGTCACTTCATCCCTGAACTCCTCCTCCAACTCCCTGGTCTTGCTCTCACCATCCTTTGGTGGCAATTCCTCTATGGACAAGGGTGCAACAGCAGATATCATCACCATCCCCACTGAGGACCAATGGTGTTCCCTGATAGATCCCAGCTGAGAAGGAAAAATAGAGATGTTTGTGGAAAAGGAAAGCTGGGCAGAAAAGTATTTCACAGCTAAAAAGAATATCCCCCAAGACTATTTCTTTATCAAAGAGAGATGATAGGCCTACATGTCATTAGTGTGAGGATTCCCCACATGTTACAGGAAGTGGATGTAGATGTAGGAAGCAGCATAGCTCTTGACCTTCGTGAAATTTGTAGTCTGTGGAGAGTTTAAGAAATTATGTTCACTTTCTATGTCTTGGTAATGAGTATTGGAGCTGGAGCTGAATATATTTCTAAGAATGAATGTACAAGAAGCACTGAGAAATTATGATAAAGCACAGTGAGTGTGTTCGCTGTATGTCTAAGAAGAACGGGTTGATAACTTCCAGGACTGAAATTTGCTTCTTGTTGTTCAATGCCGCAGGAGTAAAGAGAAAAAAAAAAAAGAAAAGATAGTGGGATGTTTATGAAACTGTGAAGGATGTCTGTGTTCTCTCCCACCTCAGAAAAATATAAAGTGTGAACAGAAAAGGAAAATGAGATTTCTGAAGCAAGCTGCTATTTCAGGGAAGAGAAAGCAATTGTACTGAGTGGTGGTAATGGGGAATTATTTCTGTACAGAACGGATGTGTATTACAAACCAATCTGAATTCATTAGCTGAAGTAGTAACAGTTAAGAGTTGCTGGAGCAGCTAGTTTTGGATGAAGCTCTGCAGTGCAGCTTTGATGTGTGTCAGACAGTTGTATGACAGAACTAGCCTCACATAAGATGACAAAACTCTTTGTACAGGCTCTGAGATAGGCATTGTGAAAAAGTGATAGGGAATCTGTCAGTTCCAGACTACTCCACAAAAGGGTTGCACGTATGGTGCTGGAAGATTAGATTTACTGCAGGTGGACTCAGCAAAAGACTCAAGGTGAAAATGGAAAATAAAAGAAAAAAGATTCCCATAGTCTGGAACTCCTTTAGTTTTTCTATGCAGAGTAGATAGTGAAAATACATGACAGAAAAGGAGGAGAGAGGCAGTAAGCAGGAATGGCAGTGCATATACTGAAGTGGGTGGCAGCTTTAGTAGTAGAAGAAAGGAGAGATAAGAAAGGAAATTTAATAACTGCATGCAAATATTAGTCATAGAATACACACTCTGACATTAATGAAAAATGGTTGTAAAGTTTCATAAGCTGCAAGAGGGAACCAGCAGGTGATGCTGAAAAGTAAAGTGTGAAAGCAACCATTTACTTCAGGCAAAATTGGATGAAGGTAATGATTCCTGGGAGTATCAACCTCAATAAAGAAGCAGCAGCAAGTGAGGGAGAGCAGATTATCCTCTGACCAGGTACCACACTGTTCTTTAAGGTAAGGCTGTGTGGCTTTGCACACAGGAAAGGTTTGTTTTGAGAGAGGACCCTCAGCAAATGCTGTGTTAAGCCCAAGATTACCCATTCTGCCTTTGCGCTTGGGTAGCAGTCTTTCTGCCAGATGAGTGATTTGCAGAGTTACTTTGTGGTCTGGATTTGTGAGGATGATCTGGGTTAAAAAAAATAGCTGAGAGGAAAAAGATGGTTATTTTTAACCCAGATCAGTTCATTATTCATGCTTAGCAGGACAGCCATATAGTCAGTGAGGGACCAGTGGAAAGACTTAATGTTGCTGAGCAGGGCATGGTCTCAGCCACCTCAAGCTGGGGCTGTGGGACTGGGTTTTATCCCTGCTGTGAGCTCAGCTTCTGAGAACATGGCAGGTCTCACTGCTCAGGGCTTTATTTTCGCATGTGTTAGAAGTCAGTCATCTGGATTTGACTGTTAAAGGCTGCTGCATTTCCAGGAAGAGTATCCCTACTCTATTTCTAGGATTCTTAGGTTGGGTATAAGTGTCCATCTCTGCAGGGAAGAGAAAACAATGTGCATGCTGCCACTTGGACAGTACCTAAGAGATGCTGAGGTACAGCATGACTAAGACTGGCCATGCAGCCAGGGTGTTCAAAGCTGGGGTGGTTTTCAAAGTAGGGCCTGAAGTACATAAAATACTCTATCCTCTTCTTTTCTTGTTGTCTTTTATCTTGGGAGATTACAGAACTGAGTGCTTGCCTTTTCATAATGAGGCCAGAGTACATTAGAATTATCTTTAGGCATCAGTTAATAAATAGCACAATAAAGGGAGAAGAGCTGGCTGAGTGCAGTGTGTAGTGGTCCAGAGATCAGCAGCCTGCTTCTGTGCTGGCAGGGAAAGAAGAGTGTACGGGCAGGAGGGTACACCTGTCCCAGTTTTGGCAGCTCAGCCCCGTGCCTGATGCAATTAAACCAACTTGCCTGGCTCTATTATCTTCTGCCCTCTTTGAAAGCAAGTATCTAAACTGCTGTCAGGCTATGGCTCTGCTAATTAGACTAAGCTACACAGTGGCATGGCTAGTTTACTCTCTGCTGCATATAAGAGAGTGGAATTATAGATGGTGGGCCACATAAAAATCCCACAACCTTCTGTAAGAGAAAGCCATTAACTCCGATTTGTTACTTTTAGTGGCTATAGCAAGTGGTTATGCAATTATCACTGACCAGCTCAGCTGGATGCTGGAACAATGGACGTGAGTGTTATTTACTTTCTGTACTTTTTATCATAGAATTTCAGAATGGCTAAGGCTGGCGGGTTCCTCTGTGTCCATCTGGTCCAACCTCCGCTCAAGCAGAACAGAGCAGGTTAAACAGTCCCAGCTCTCATCTTATTATTGTTTCACACAGAACTTGCTGAACTGCTATCAGTAGGGTTGTCCAACACCTTCCTTTGTGAGAAGCTGTTTTCAGCTGCTTGTAAAAATTCCTGAACGTTTGGGCTGTAATTTTCCACACCAGACACCTGGCTCAACCAAACTAGTTTTAGAAAATTTCCCAGCATTTTGGTTGGAAGGCTTCTTTTGAGGCATTACTTAAAGAATGTGCATTATTTTGTCCATGGTTAAGTTCTAAAATATTTCTAATAGTTTGAAGTGAGAACATAACATTTGCTGTCCCCGTGGTGAATCCACCAAGATTTGACAATACTAAAAACCTACAGAAAAAGTCCCCAGTACAGGCGTCCTTTGTACAGGAGAGACATGGACCTCTTGGACTGTGTCTAGAAGGACACAAAAATGATCCAAGGGATGAAACACCTCCCCTGTGAGGACAGGCTGGAAAATAGAAGGCTTTGAGAAGACCTGATAGCAGCCTTTCAGTATCTAAAGAGGGGCTATATTAAAGAAAGGGATTGACTATTTAGCAGGGCCTGTTGTGATAGGACAAGGAGTAATGGTTTCAAACTAAAACAGGGGAGATTTAGATTAAACATAAGAAAAGAAACATAATAAGGTTAGTGAAGTACTGGAACAGGTAGCATGGAGATGTGATGGATGCCCCATCCTTGGAGACATTCAAGATCAGGCTGGACAAGGCTTGGATGAACCTGATCTATCCATAGATGTCCCTGTTCACTGCAGGGGAGTTGGATTAGATGACATTTAAGGGTCCCTCCCAACTCAAACAATTACATAAAAAATATCAGAAAATTCTTCACTGAGCACCGTGCCTCACCTCCCAACTCTTGAAGAAATGAATGTCATGCTCCAGGAATAACTGAGAAAATAATCATGTGCTGTTTGTTTGCTGAGTCTGTGGTTATCTTTTCAGAATTAAACTTGCAAGTTTCTGTATTTCTACATGCATTTGTGTTATGAAAGCAAAGATCCTTTGTCTCAAGATTTGGCCCTCAAAGCTCCCAAGTTTGAGCCAATGTGAGTTTGTAATTCAAACCTCTGTCCTTAATTCAAAGTTATATTTATTTTTGATGGACCTGGGAGATGGAGTTAAAGATGAGAAGTGCCTTTCCTTCCTTCAGGGAAACACTGCAATTAGTCAAAGGTAATTGTCTCAATAGAACATCATATGCCCAGCTATTTGTCTAGTCCTGTGACTTTAGCATTGAAGATAAAATCTCATGTATTCATCTGTCTGGATCAAGGAACATAGAAACAGTGATAGTCTATTTATTTTCATGGTTGCTGAACTTCTATTAAGAGGTATTATGCATGGTGTTTGATTTTTTTGCATTTACATCTTTGCATCTCCATGGTTACTGTTTGATTAAACTTTGATCAAAGAGAAGATGAATTGCGTTGTTAGTTGTTTAACCCCATGTGGAAAGGATTTCTAGGATAAGAAAATCAATCCTAACTCAACAGGGGCAAAATCTAAAATTCTTTGTCAAGTGAAATTCACAATTAAAATAAACAAAACTCATAGAATGTGGGAGATACATAGTTTTTCTTTTCTTTTTTCTCTTTTTCTTTTTCCTACCAGATCTTTCTCCTGGTATAAACTTACTCTTCCTTGTTTTTCATCTGTTGACTAGAATTGTCTGCTCAAACAAGAAAGAACTTTGAAGTTGAAAAAACACCTTATATTCAATGCTAGTGACACTGGACAATCAATACTTGATTAGAAAATCAATGCTGCTTTCTTTCCATTCTTTGAAAATGTTTGCTTATTTGCATCATCTCAGGCTGAATGTTGAAGATGGATAAGATAAATTAGTAACATTCTTGTCATCCTGATCAACTTCAGCTATTTGCTGGGAGAGAAGGGACTCAAAGGGACGTGGGCAGCCTGGAGCTCATCATATACCTATCTATATAAGAATTTAAGCATTAGCAATACGTCTTTTCTTGATGTGTGAAGGGCCAGCTCAGGTTTAGGGAGTACTTTCCTGTGGGGCTTGTTTGGGCAGCAGTGCGTATGCCTGGTATTTCCAAGTCTGTCGTCAGAGGGATCCAGATCAGAAAGTCATAGAATCACCAAAGTTGGAAAAGATCTTCAAGATCATCCAGTCCAACCATCCACCTATCAGTAATTGAGAATGAAAGAAGAGGCTGACCTCCAGCTACTACAGCCTCCCTTCAGGTAGTTATGGAGAGCAATAAGGTCTCCCCTGAGCTTCCTCTTCTGAACAATTCCAGCTCCCTCAGCTGCTCCTCATAAGCCCTGTGCTCTAGACCCACATCTAGCATCACAAGCACTTAATGAAAAGTCCTTCAAATAATGTGGAAAACAGGACAAAGAGATAGAGAATAGAGTTTTGCTTAGGCTGAGGCAGCTAAACAAACCTGATAGCAACCTGGCTCATAAATGAGCCTTTGGAACTGTGAGTGTGGAAGACTTTTTGGCTCTCGTGCATAGACAAATCTGACAATACTAAGAGACACAGAAATTAACTATCAAATCATCTTGAATGGGAAAAAGTGGCTGGGGATTCCTTCCGTTTGTAAAGAAGGGAATTATACTAGAACTTTAGTCATGTAAGCAAGAAGATATGATAGCCAAGTAGTTCATCTGGATTTCATTATAATGGAAAAGAATGTCTGAGATAGGTATGTGTTTGAGAGATGCACAATTTGTGGTAAGCTATGATAGCTCCTTCCCTACTTACACAAATGTGGAAATAAATGCCTTATTCATTTCTACATGACTGACAATGGTCAGAGACAAAAACATCTTGAAAGCAACTCAGATTATTTATAATTTGCCTTGAATTTAAAAATGAAAAGAAAGTTGTTACGGTATGTTAAACAGATAGGAATGTGTGATGCTGTCTACGTGGACAGATGACCCTGCTTCTTTCTTCCTTGCTTCTCTGCCTTGTTTGGCTTTGGAGTATCTCTCATGGCTATGGACTATCACCAAATGGTGGACAACATTAACTGCATAGGGTCTAACTTGTGCTATGACTCAAATAGCTAATCAGGCAGGGATTAAACTTTCCAGCACTTTGAAACCACTGCTTCTTAGGCCTCATGGGAAACAGCATCCAGTTGTCCACATATCAAATTCCACTCCTCATACCATCAGGAAAAAGGGCAGTAAGAACAACACAGTAGACTTTGAGATGGGGAAACTGTCAAGAAGCAGATTAGGCTAACTCCAGAATACAAGCTAAAAAGAATGAAGCTTCATAATGCTCTTCTAAGGACAGAAATGTGTCATACCAATTCTGTCATTTAAGCATCAACAGAAATAAGCAGAACTGAACTGAAAACTGTTTAGAAATGGCCACAGTAGCACTCTTCTTCTAAGTCCTAAATATAGAGCAGACAGGTATATGACATTATGGTTGATGTGGAGGGTTCTGGATTTGCTGAACCCTTAAAGTCTACCTCTTTCTTCTCTCCCTTAAGCTGACAGACAAAATTGCTGAAGCAACAAAAATGCTGCTCATTCAGATGAGTGGCAGACAGATGCCTGGATCATCTGTATAGAAAGTAATAATTTCTGGTTACCAGGACCTGAAAGATAAAGAATTAGTTTAATTTAGAGGCTTCTTTGGCTGATTTGACACTTTTGAAAGGTACAGAAATGCAAATGCTTTATTAAGCTTCTGAACTTTTCACCATCTGTAATGGAGTTCAGCTTGAGTTCTTACCAGATGATGTCGTACACATGCCTATTTCATGTTTGCTAGCTAGCATGAAATGACTGGGAAAGTCAGCTTTAAAATTGTCTTATTCTAACTGTGCTTCTCCTTTTGCAGCATTGCTGGACAATTGTGGGAAGGAGAATAAATGTCTGACAATTGAGAAGCAGACAGTAAATGACTGTCAAACAGGAAGCTGAAAAAAAAACAAGTAATGAGAACTCTTAGCACTCTACTACAGAGGTCTGAAGGATATAAATTCATGATGATTGTATCTGGGACCGTACATACACATTTAAAATGCACTTGCAAGGGATACTCTTGGTTTCCTGGATAATAGCCTCCTCCTGCGTTTTTACTCCTCCATCTTTCTTTGTTCTCCAAGAGAAAGCTTCTGTAAGTTCTCCTGGTTCTCTCTGCCATTTCCTAGTTCTTTGGCACTTCCCACGGTTCTCACTTCCAGCAGCCAGAAAGGATTTTGCTTCTGCCTGTAAGATTCAAACTCAACCCCTGGAAGCGGACCAAGCCTGGTCCCTAAGGGGACATTAACAACAGCTCCACAGCAGCACTGAAAATCTTTCTACCTATCCTAGCATATGCTAAAGCTGGGAATAGAAATAGAAATGTTTACAAATTGTGGGAAAAAAAAAAAGTAAAAGTGCTCTTCCGAAAAAAGAGATCAGAGAAATGAGAGTTGTTACAGTAGATGTTGCTTATCACACAATCGGTAAAAAGAGAATTTCCACCATCAGAAATAAATACATAACTACCCAAACTCTGCAAACTCTGCAAATACTCACAGCAGATAGATATATACAGGCCTCTGATCTTATAATGGGAGCTTTACTAATATGGCAAAAACACTGTGACAGTTGGAGGAAAAAAAAAAAAAAAGGAGGGGGGAACCCAGAATTTACCAGACTGCAAAAAAACCTCTTGAATCTGTTCTTATTTCAACCCTCTGGGAGAAGTTAAAAAAACAAAACAGAAAAAAACAGCAGAGTCTTGACACAAATAGTATCTGGGAAGGAAAAACATTTTTATTTCCATATCCTGCTACTATAATTGATAATGCAGTGATGGCAGATCAGATCAAAGGATAATAATAACAAATTTCTACACTCAAAAAAATACTGAACAGGTATGAGGAACCCTAGAAAGGTGCCCCCTTCCAACCATGAGAACAAGGTTAAATGCAGCTGAAATGATACTGCAGGACAGCAGGTAATGCTAGTAGGGAAGCATGCTGGTCTGTGAACTATGACCAGATAGTCTGTACCTTGGCTGAAAGATAAGCAGACAAATTGTGAAGAAGTTAAAAGGATATTTAATTTTGAAGTTAATTTAGACTTGAGTTTGTTCTCCCCAGGACAGTGGTCTTGGCACCAAGGAATTCAGGAAGCATTTGGTCAACTCTCTCAGACGTAGGGTTTGATTTTTAGGTGGTGTGGAGCCAAGAGTTGGACTTAATAATCCTAGTGGGTCCTTTTCAACTTGGAATGTTCTATGGTTCTATTCTTGGATTACTTTCCAAACATGCAAACATGGAGTAATGAGTTTGCAGAATTTTTTTAATTGGCTAGTTTTTCTTTGGTTTTCAGCATAAATGGATTAGTGGAAAGATCACTTTTTTTGGATAAACTTATGGTGAAATTTAGGTCCAGAGATAGTCACAGTCCTTGGTAATTCTTCTCCTTCAGGTCAAACAAAAGTACAGTTCAAGCCATTTTATGCAGTAAAGCACAAGAGGCTGGGAAAACAAAAAATTGGTGTGGAACACCTTCCACATGAGGAAAGGCTGAG
>VXAB01004009.1:0-22058 GCA_013399175.1 Odontophorus gujanensis | reverse complement strand
GTATGAAAAAAAAAGAAAAAAAGAGGTGGAGTAAAGAAGAAGAGAAAGTGTGAGATTGATTAATTTCTCTCTCTTCCCCCTTTTTTTTTTTTCCCAAACAAATTCATTTAGAGTTTCTCTCTGACTCCAGTCTTTCATTCAGCCCTGCATGGGCTCCTTCAATATGTAAATGGTGTTTTCGCATGAGAATACTATGAAAAAGACTGGTAAAGAAGGTTTTGAATCTTTTTTCCTCATTCTGACTTTCTTTTCTCTCATTACACTTATGTACTATGGTTTATTATACATGAAAAACAAAAGAGTAACTTATTTTTTCTGTTTTATTTCTGGTTCCACAAACTTGCACAAGAAGGGGAAAAGTGAGCTAATGTGCAAAAATTAGAATAGTATGAATAAAAGGTTAAACAGATTGTATTAATTTTAATTAACTGAGAATATGTACTGTACAAATGTTTCTGAGCTTGCCTTTTGGCCCAAAAAAGACTTGCATCCTTTTTTCCTTACAGGTATCTTACTGAAAAGTTTAGAATTAGGTCATGCACAGTACATGGAATGCTATGGGACATATTTTCATCATTTTACACGTCTCAAATCAAATTAGCTGATGACAGCTGAACAGAAGAGTGATTCACAACAAATACAGTTACAAACTTTGGTAAGCTATTAAATTTTAATGCATAGCATAGAGCACAAAAATTTGTTTAGATAATAAAGCACATGTTTAATTATGTTTTCATTCTTATTTTTTATTTATTTTCATGTTAAAATGTGCTTTGATTGCTGCCATTGCTTTCCTTTGTATATCCAATATCAGTTTCTTACTTGAACAAGAATCTTTCACACTGCTAATTAATTTTGCCATCTTGTTTAAATATGCATTAGGAAGTAATTTAATACCGAAAGGATACTTGGCCACTTCATCTATGTAATCCTATTTAAAAGGGTAAAAAGTGATGATTCTACAAAATTGAAATCAAGCTCATGGGCTTGAACTGCTACCGTAACAGTCTTTGAATGAGCTGCAGCACTTATGCTGCCCCTCAGCTGTCATGACTGAATGGGTTATTAAATAATTGAGAAGTATACCAGAAATACTCTGGAAGCAGTATTTTTGATATAAAAAATATATAAATTATAATGAAGATAAATAGGCAACATTTAGATGATATGATGGCAACTACCCTACCTTTGTCCTCTTTTTACTTACTTATTTTATTATTTCCCATATTGTCGTTAGCAGAAGAAACACAATACAACTGTGCTATTGTCTTTCTTAGCCTGAAATTTTCTTTTTTGGATAGGCATCTTCCAGTTTTAAATGCCCTAACATTCCTTTGCCTCAGTCCCCCTGGATACTGTAAGCTAGCATAGCACATTACGAGTAATAGACAGGGGAAAATAAATTTAATTCACTCTTTGTATCAGAGCCAAAGCTGAACTTGAGCAATGTATATGCAGGAGTGGCAAATGGCTGACAATGCTCAAATAACTTCCCTTTAGGAGGGTGCTGCCATAAACACTCATTGCCTCAGTGGTTAGCTAAATATAAGCCATAACATCAGTGACTGCATGTTAGTGCATTTTGTATGCTAGAATCTTGGGGACTGAACATCAACTGAAGTTTCTGACTATTATATAAGTTTCTTTCCTTGATTGTCACTTTTCAAGGGTTATTCTCATGTTCTCACGTGGACCCCTGCCATACAAATATATGTTCATCATTTCTCAGTGACATTGAGCCCTTACATAGATCTTAATTTTCTGTTTTGTGCGCTTCGTGTGTATTCTGAATCCCAACTTTTTTTATGCAGGACAAAAGGATATCATAGCCCTTTTTTTAAAAAAGGAATTCACAAAAAGCACAGATGATTGCTAAGTGGTCTACCCATCTGGTAATGGGAAATTTTCCTGAGGATCTGCAGGGCTAACAGCGGTATTTAGAAGTTCAGGAAAGGGTTTTAGATAAATGTAATTAAGTGATGATGGAACTGAAGAGTCCTGATTAACTCTCTATTAAGCAGGCTGCTGGTTTTGCCTCCACAATATACTTGATTCTTCTCAATAACCTAATTTATTTGTTATCATATTTAGAACTAATTCTGAGCCTTTTACTAACTCTTTCAGCCTTCTACTGCCTAGACTTGTCTTCTCTGTGAGAGCTTGGAAAGTTTATGGAAAGAAATCTAGTTTATTGCCTTGTACAACTTCTGTCAAACCTCAGAGCAAACTGGTGTACACTCTGAGCCCTAGAGAGACTTGCATCAAATTGTGTAACATACGCACTTTTTAGTGCTAGCTCTGCTCGTGTTTCATTTGGTGTCATATTGCTATCACCTCTTTTTGCTTCCACCCTCATTCCCTACTATTACCAGCAGGTGTTTGTTGCCTGTGACTAGAGTTCAAGATCTTGTAAAAATGAAAACAGTAGTGGTATGCAGGAGATGGGGAGACAAGCTATGCATAGTTGCATAAAAATGCTTCTATGATCCCTGAAGATGGAGAAACACTTCAGTTATTACTTATTGGCACCAGAAACGTCTATCCCCACAAAAAATAATAATAATTGAACCCAGCTGCCTGGCAGATATAAATATTCTTCTCAGGGGAAAAGTAGATGAAGTACCCAGGAGTTTTACATTTGTCAAGCAAGAGAAGTAGCCTACAATTATTTGTTTCCCCATTTATGTTTATATGTGATCAAGATATAAGGTCTAAACTACATGTATATAACAGAAGCATTTGCAAATTTTGCATTTTCAAAGTGAAGATTTAATTCTGTGTCTTGCTAAGTCATCTGTAAAGCAAGTTTAAACTACTTGTCTGTATGTACATATATATATAAATATATTAGTGCTATAATTTTAGTGTGATTCTAAAATTCCACATTAGATTTTTTTTGTATCTTAGGGGATTTTCATTCCTATCTCCTGCTCAGCAGTTACTATCATATTAACTTAACATCAAATATGCCATAACCATACTCAGTTCAAATTCTTCTGAATAAAAGGCACTTAGACATAGATTTTTTTTATTATTATTACTTTGCACCTTTGTAGTAAAGTCGACATTGAGAGCCTTGTTTGTTTGTTTATAGATATATGGTAATTCCCTCGCCGTCAAAACAAAGTCCATTTGTTATCTNGCAGGCACCACATTTCACTGACTATTTTAGTTTTATCTTAGAGTAGATATTTAAGTGATCCCAACTGTTTTTTTTTTTTTTTTTTTTTTTCATCAGGAGAAGCAACAGGAACAAACCTCTTGAAATATTCATATCAAGTTCAAGAGATAAGAAATCATTGATGTGCATGTTGTCTCTTCTGTCACTTTTGGAACATCTGATGCTACAAAATAATCACAAATATTCTTACAAATGACCAGTAAGGATTCTTGCAGCAAGAGAGAGATTCCCCACAGGTAGCTTTGCTGAGGATAACCCATTTGCTTTGTACAAAAGAACACTGCTCTCTAGTGGAATATGGAAAAAAATTCCATGACCTCACCAGTTACCTTTCTCTGCATTCTTAGCTGTTTGCAGATGAAAGGCAGCTTAACTTAGTGCTAGAGTTACAACATGATATATGGCTACAATTATTGTGATATAATACTGTGATGTGGCTTTGCTTTTGTAATCAAGTAAAGAAAAAATCCTTTTTTTCATCAAACTCTCTTGTAAATTGAATCCAGTCATATTTATCACATCCTTTTTCTTTCCTCCCGGAGTGCCGCTGTCTATATCAAGAGGGTGGAACTAATAACTATTTAATTTACACAGGAACTTGCGATAATTTAGCTGACGTAAGGTTAATTTGGGAGTGATTAATAGCTTCATTTATACAGTTGAATGTTTTAATAATACTTCTCTCAGGAATTTGTAGTGTTAATACTTTGTATTCAAGGTTTGGTTTTATGCTGTGGTCATTGCCTCATTTGGAGTGGGAAATGTTTGCTGGAGCAGGAATCGAGTTGTACAAATTGTTCAATATGTTGCTGTCTGTCTCAGTGGGGGGGACACTGAAAACACATGGACGGACACCAAATGTGCTTTGAGTTTCCTTCCTCCAGGGCTAGTTGTAGATCTGTCATCTGTTTGGCTAGACTTGATGGGATCAGGGCACCTTTGACAGCTTTAATCGCTATCACTACTCACAGCAAGCCTGCGAGCTAGTGAATTGACATGCTGGACATACTTAAAATGGGTATGTAGTGCAGGACTGAAATGAACCCAGTCTGGAATGTGCTGTAAGTGTGCATTCAAAACAGGAGCACATTGCTTTGAGGTATTACAATGTTAAACCTGGAACCAGCTGTTTTCCAAAGATTTATTTTCAATCTGCCCTGTCCCTAAGGCAATGGAAATTAACTTAATACATCATCTGCAAAAAAGCTGGTTAGTCTTTGCCCAGAGTGCATTGTTCTTGTTTTGTTTTGTGAAATACAGATGGTCATGTTAAGGATGATAGAGGGATTTTCTAAGTGGTTACTTACCAAAGAGCTATTCAGGGCATTTAAATTTCAGATTGAGAGCATAGGCGTTTTGAAATTTTGGATATGTAATAAAATTGAATCTGTGACAAAATCTGATTTAAAAATAAAACAAACAGCAGGAGCACAAACAAACCTCTTGAGTATTAGAGGAAAGGAAATTAAGATTACGTTAGAACAAGTGGGCCTTAGCGGTTTTTCTCCTCTATGCTCTGCAGAGTACCCTCAACGTACATGTGATGTTATAACAGTTCAAAAATTCTGAGGATTTTACAGTTCAGGGCAACTATACTCAAACCAATACTGAGGAACTCAAAGCATTTGAAACTTTTGCTGCTTGAGACTGTACATCAAGCATTATCAAATGTGGTAATATTTCTGTAGTGGTAAGTCTTCTGAATAGGAATAATTTAAAAAAAAATTTATTTACCAATGTGGTGTATTTCACCCAGGGAAATCAGCAGTCTTGATAAGATTTTGAATTTATAAATTTGTCTCCATTGCTATGCCTTTCTAATGACACAAAAATGCTGAAAACTAAGTATTTTACTTAACCCAGCCTTTAAAAATAGTTAATTTTTAAATTTTTTTATAAATAAAACAATTATTGCTATCCTTTACTAGCAAGGAAATTATGGTAAAAAGAAGTGAAGATGACATGTTAAAATTGCATAAGATTTATATTGGTTTGGGGAGCAGAACCCAAACCTCTTGCCTCTTACTCTTGTGCATTAACTAAAGTATTTTTCTTTGGAAATACTTCTTCCCTGGAGTATTTACAGCCTCTCATTTCCGCTGGTAATGGAAAGTTTTCCTAGGGGTAGGAGTAAAAACTACAAAATGGGAGTACAAATCAAAACATCTGGAAGAGAGGAAAATAGAAGACTAAATCATCTACAGAATCTGATAACGTGAAATGAAACAAATAGTGAGCTATGCTTAGTATGCAATAGTTTTAATATGTATTGAGACACATAGAACAAGAGTGCTTCTTGGTCTTACCCAGATGACTTTAGCACTCAAACTGGAGGTTGCAAGCCACAGGGATTTATTCACATGACATGATCACAAAGGTTTCCAAATTATATTTTAAGGTTTTCATCATGTAATGTACAGAGATAATTAAGAAGGTGTATGGGTTGCTTCTGAAAAAGATATATGTAATTGTTATTAAAATTGGAAGTTGTCATGNTCACGGAACCGGGCCGAACCTTCCCGTAAACCGTTGACAGAAGTGTGTTTTTGACAATTGTGATAGAAATGTTTCCTTTTGATAAGAATAGGACATATTGATGCTTTCTTATTGGATTAGCAATTATCATTAATTAATTATGATGAATGTTTACTATGAAACACATTAAACGTAGCAAACACTATTTAAGTGCTGAGTAATATTATTACTGATTTACAACACCTTTCATAAACTAAAGGCTTTACAGAGTAAAGAACAATAACAAGTAGTAGTGCAAGACATATGGTGGGTCTTTTGTCATTTTGTTTTTGTTTTTTTTTATAAATTGAATTCTATGGGTAGAACAAAATAATTTGAGGGAAGTGAGCTTTCAAGTCAACATTCAATAGAATTTGGGGAATTGGTTGTTCATGTTTTATCTTAGGGAGTAAAATATAATCAGAAACAGAGAAAAGCCATGTTCCCCAAAAGAGTACATAGAAAATATGATAAAGATTTGTATCAGAAATCTGAGTGTAAGTTCATAGAATCATTGAACTATTGAATATCCTGAGCTGGGAGGGACCCACAGAAGTCACTGAGTCCAACTACAGACATCATAGTTGACTACCTAAAAATTAAATTATCTGTCTAAGAATACTGTCCAGAAGATCAGCCTGAGGGTGGCAGTGCATTGGAACCAACTGCCCAGAGACACTACAGAATTTCCTTCTCTGAAGATATTCAAAAACCTGCCCGGACACTTTCCTGTGCAATCTACTCAAGGGAAATTATTTTACCAGAGGGGTTAAACTAGATGATCTCCAGAGGTCCCTTTCAACCCCTTTGTGATTTTATTCTCTAAAATTCTTCATAAATTTTGGCAACTGACTGTTCAGTTTCACGCTCACCACCCTTTGGTGTAGAACTTTTTCGTAACCCCCAACCTGGTTCTCCCGCTGACATAACTCCATGTCATTTCCTCAGTTCCTGTCACTAGAAAGCAGAGATCAGCACCACCGTTCTGTTCCTCTCACAAAGAAGCCGTAGGCCACCATAAGGCCTCCCCTCAGCCTCCTCCTTCATATACTTTCTTACTGATCATTTTGAGTGTGACTGTGACATTAGCAAATTAAATATAAAGAATGAAAAAGAATGAGAAGAACTATCTATAAATATCTAAGGAGCAGGAGGCAAAGGGATGAAGCTGGACTCCTCTCTGCAGTGTGTGATGATAGGATGAGGGGAAATGGCCACAAACTAATGAATAGGAAGTTCCACACAAATGTGCGTGGGAACTTCTTCACAGTGCAGTGATGGAGCACTGGCACAGGCTGCACAGAGAGGTGGTGGAGTCTCCTTCTCTGGAGATGTTCAAGACCTGCCTGGATACCTACCTGTGCAACCTCTTCTAGGGAGCTGCTTTGGCAGGTAGGTTGGACTAGATTATCTCTGGAGGTCCCTTCTAACCCCTACAATTCTGTGATTCTGTGGATGCTGCATAGACATCTGACTGGATCTTTTAGCTAGTCTAATATCTTTGGGTACATTGGTTTCACATTTAGATTTTTAGTTTGTAACAGATTAGATGCTTTTAAATGCTTTCCTGAAAGTGTCACAAAAACAAAATTTGACCTTGTAATAAATGCAATGGAAACAGCAGGTTCTTTATTAAGAGTTAGTTTTTGCCTGTGCCTTCAAGGTATCCCTATAATGCTTTTGCTCTTGTTAGCAATAATCAGTATCTCTTATCCAGGTTCTAAACACCATCCTCAGAAGGGGAAAAGGAGAGGAATAGGCAGGAAAACGAAAAAGGAATACAATAAAGGAAGTGATAAAACAATACAGAAATTCTGTTGAAATCCTCTGAGTTACAGACTCTTGACTATCCAGTTAAATACTGACAAAAGGCTGTTCAGGGTTACTACAGTTCACACAGTACTTAGAAGTCATGCTGGTTTTCTGTACTGATTACAATTATATTTGCAATGGTAAAATGGAGATGGAGCATATATTACATCTTTGTATTGGTTTACAATCTTCTTTTGGTATAAAATATGACTCGGTACTCTTAGGGCTTCTAGATCCATTTGTCTGTGACTTTGAGGTATATGGCTGTGATGTTATACAGCCTACTCTTTCATGAGGAGCTGCAGAGTCCATCTCAGATTGTTTAGGTTGACAAGGATATTTTCTACTTATTTTATTCAACTTTATCTATTCTACTATAAGCATTAAACAAAGTTTAAATTTGAGTGGAGATGAAAATAAGACAGATGTTTGGGGTGAGTAGACAAATGTGAGAAAATAAGGATTTTGTTTGTTCTTCCTTAAATTTTTATTTGTTTATTTGGTGAGCTTGAGTAGCCATATTTAATTTGGGAGCCTTCTAGACCAAGATATTTAAGTGCTGCTGATTCTTTATAATATAGATCCTGACTTAACCCAAATGTCTATTCTGTGTCTACATTTAGAACTGGTTAGGATTATAGCTGAACGAACAAACTATTCACATTTCTGCATGTTGGCTTTTATCTTTAAAGTAATTCTTACTCAAGAGCTTTCCATATACTGAAGAACTGTCAATAATTAGGAAATACCATCTCACATATGGACAATGCCCAGACAACCCCTGATTTTTTGGAACAGAAGCAGATTCAGAGAAAAATTTATGACTTGAATGTTCTCCAAAATTCTATTGGTTAAGTGGTTAGGTGTAAAAAATTTCATATTGAATAACTGTACGTTATTTTTATAAACAACTCAGTAGTATTCCAGAAATCTGTGTCTTGGGAGAAAAGTATAGATTTACTCTAGTCTGTAATATTTCATGGTCTCACAGTACAGTATACTTCTATTTGTGTTGCTGAGTATGCTGTCTTAAATGGCTTGCATAATCCATGTAAAGCAGAAGCTTATAGAAGACAAAAGACGGAATGGTTAAATACTGAACCACACTTTACCATATTTGTTTAAAGGCAGGGTAGATAATTGTCATAGCACTCATATGCAAGGGAAATGAAGGAAGCAAAAGAGTAGAAGGTATTGTTTTTAAAGCCAGAGTCAACACCGCTAAAAACAATGGTTTAAGATATTAACTTTGATACTCCTGACATTGTATGACAAGGAAGAACATGTAGATACACATTGTGATTAGTTGTTTTGATTAATATATTGTAATTTATATATTTTGAGGTCTATCAGATTAAAAAGAATGAGTTGGACTCTGATTTGTAAGAACAATAAAAGCTTTTGATGCTATCTCCCTTTTGTCTATTAACATGTGTGACACTGCTTACTTGGAAACATGATATCATTTCTGAAGACAGTGAATGTCTACTTTTTGTTTTAATTCTTACAGTAAAAAATCAGTACAGATTTGGTATGTTGAAGAAGTTCTTCCTACAGAAAAGCTCCTGAAATATCCTTCTGTGGATGTTAAGTGTTTGGACTTGACTTCTAGGAGAGACTTAACCATGCTGCTCAATCTTTATAATATAAATTACTGTTTTACAGATTTGCATTGAAGGACCTGATTGGGGCTTTGAGGATCCAGATGGTACACATGCTTGATAGCTCCAAAAAAAAGTTTAAACAGAATAAAAGTTATACTTTCAAGTAATGATTTTAATTTTTTATTATAACTAATATAAAAAGTTAATAATGAATCTTAAAGGAGATTTGGCAGAGGAAGTCTTTTTATTTTTTTTTTATTTTTATTTTTTTCTGTTTTCACAGATTTTGCAGTTGACTCTGAAGAGATTCACTCAACAAAATGTATAACTAACCCCAGAAGTGTTCTAATTGTCAAATTTAGCTCTCACATGAAGGATAATTTCATTTAAAAACTCATCAATTTAATGAGAAATTGAGAGCAATAATTTATGGACAAAATCACATCCTGATCGTTTCATAAACTTACGTAGTAGAATGGGAAACAAATAACTAATGAGCAAAACTGACAACAGATTGCTGATATACAACAGATATGCACCTGAAGCATCCTGCAAATCATACTGTCTAACAGATGTACTCAAATGTTGCAACGGAAATTGTATGTACCTCTTTTACGCAACTGTCTCTCCTATACATATTACCCAAGCCTGTTTATCTGCATATTGGCAAAACACATCTGCAGGAATGAACTATCGCAGCACTGTGAGGTTTTACAGCAATATCAGCTGTCTCATGTTGACCAGTTTCCTGTTTCTTTGTGTGTGCTCCTTCCCAGCTCTAGCAAATACATTCCAGTTTTTCTTCTAAAGCCGATACTGAGGCCTGGTTTGATGTGAAATCTTTACAAAATGGCCATGTCCACTTCTTGGATAAACCATCACAGCAGCAGTTATGTGAATATAGATTTTCAAGATTAGTGAATATGGTTTGTTTCTTTGATTTTCTTACTTGGACAACTGTGTGACTTCGTTGTATTTCTAAAATCTTGTATGTATAGAGTAAAAATATGTGTAAGTTAACACCTGTGACATTGGTTTTTCTGAGATATTTTAACAGCTAGACAAATGACCTGCACTGCTGACACTGTAATATGTTTTATACAGTTTCAATAAATTTAAGGCTGTGAGACTTGAAGCATTCAAGATTAAGAATGTTGTGAGATGATCTAGTTGTTGCTTACTCTTTACGCAACGTCATCATCATGATTTCCAACATACTTTCAATCTTGATTCAATTCTATTCCTGAGCACTAAACAAAAAGAATCTTGAAAGTAAGCAAACATGTCTTAGAAAGCCGATGTTTGCTGATAGAGAAGTAACTTTCAAAGAACTGCAAAAATAATTTAGTTTCTTATTTGTCTTTTTTTTTCCACACTGGATACTTTGACAAGTAACAACTCAGTAAAAATGGGATTATTGTCTCAAATCTATATTCTAGAGAATTGCTACATTTCTACATAATGTAAACCTATAATGATGAGAATGCGATGCTAGCAATAAAAGTAAGATACAGGCATTCAAACATTTCTTTTTGTGTACAGTCTGACAATGACAAGCAGAATATTCAGGGCATTGGTTTGGAATTAAGAACATTAATCCTCTTCCTGGATTTGCTAAAAGTTACAAACACTGAGCAAATTACTGAACCGTCAGCACATCCCATCTATTAAATTGGAATAATTTACATCTTCTGTAGCTTGCTTTGAGATCTACAATGGTAAAAAGCAATACAAGATAGTGACATTCATTTTATTCAGATATTTCATTCTAAATTCAATACGCTTTATCATGGGTACTATATTAAAATAGGACATGTGTTTTAAATGTTCCTATTACTTTGAAATGTTTTCTTTCTAAGAAAACTGTGTCTTCACTCATTTCTGCTTCTTTAAAGTAGGTATTTTTGGTCTTCCGTAAACCTACAACCTAATTTTAAAGTGACGAAAATGCATTTTCCCCTACAAAAATCTTAAAGTTAAGCTCGATACAGAGGTACATACTTCAGTGCCAGTTCCAGACATATGTACTAAGTAATTGGTTAAATGATGATTCAATTCTTCATCTTTTACCATTGTGAAACAAGGAGAATGTTAATAATGACTGCTTCACAGTGGTTCATTCTTTCTCTTCAGAGCACTGCATCTTATTGAAGTTCAGATTCTGATGTTAAAAAACATAAAAAACTTATCACAGTTGTCTTCTTCAGCTATGCATAGTGGAAATACTAGGAGTTGGAATTATCTCACTGCCAGATGTAGCACTGGAGGAAAGGGAGATGAGAAGAAAATTTTCGTATTGTAAAGTTCACAGTCACCCGTGCAGGGTTCAAGGTGATATACAGCTGATACAATGCTTCCATGCTGAAAAAGAATGTGACTATAACCTCTACTCTTCAGGCTTTGTTCTTTGCGCTTGACTGCTTATTGCCAAATCATGTTCTGCCTTATGGTTGCAGGGTATATCTCTTCAGCTTTATTTTGTATTTTCCAGCCATGTCAAATTTTGGAGAAATAAATCCACCTATTTTCTGCACTTCCTGGGGTCTGCTCTTTGATGTGAATGTAAGAATGTGGTGAAAATGAGTTTAATAATAACCTGAAATGTTGAGATGATAGTACCGTACTCAAGATCAGTTTTACCTGATTTCTTGATGACCTGAGAAATATCTGCTTTGTCTATTCTAAGACACAAAAATTTTCCAACTGGATTTTGGACCACAGCTTCCAACTCTCTGAATGTTTCTATTAAAAAAGCTTTGGAATATATGTATTGAACTTGTCCAGATACATTCTGATAGTAGAGGAGTTCTCAAATGCATTGATAGGAAACAATCTAATTTGGGTTTTAACCACTAAGTCTTTTCAGCTGCATTCACAGTGAAGAATGAAGAATGAGAAGAAGAGTTACAGAAGATAGATGATTAAAGTTGACAGAGATGTTCCATATCTTCCCACTGTGCAAGTGACACTTCCCTCCCTACTCTCCCAAATACCCACTGCCCCTTTATAACAATATAAAGGAGGTAATTAGGGGCTAAAATTATATTGATTGATCTTGGTACAAAGCAAACAAATAAATCTGATGGAGTTAAATGTATTCCAGACATCCACTGATTTGGGTTTCTGGTAGGGTTTTGGATGCAAAAAAATGCCAGAACTACAGTTCTGTCTCTGGTTAGAAGTGACTCGACTTGTCTAGATGTGTGTTCATTGCTAAATATCTCTAATATAAGAGGAAAATAGAAACTGAAGGGTTTTTGTTGTTGTTGTTGTTCCTAATGGGCAAATACAAGGTCTCTAATTTTTAATTTGTTTTTTTTTTTTCTTCTGTTGTTTCTTTTTATTAGAAAAGTAGATTCAATCTATCTTTGTGACTCTGGTGACTAGAGTCTAATAAAATGGCAACATATGATAAATTTAGGGAAATTTAAAACAGTGCAGACTATAAGCCTTTCCAGTTCATGGTTTCTTGGTTCAGTGGCCATTAAGATCTAAAGAGAATAATGCAGGAAGTGGGCATGCACAGCATGCATATACTACTTTTCTCTCTTCTTAAAAGCAAAATAGAGGAGTATTATGGTCTGGATTTTGTGCTTATGTTGATCAGATGCCAAATGTGTCCACTTTTGAGACTTGCCTGGGATGCACTGAGCAAAGTATTGTTTTGGACTATATATGAAATATATCATATAGGCAATGAATGTATGTATAAAAGTAACAATTAAAAAAAAATTAATCCCAACGTTATTAAATATTTCTTTTTCTTGTTTCTCTTTTTCCTGTACTTTACATTTGCTTTAGTTTTTTTGTAAATCATACAATTTATTGTGTAACTCACATGTACACTAAAAAGGCTACTAACTGCACAATTTGCTGAATTTACAAATTCGGAGAGAAAGCGAATAAATCTAAGCATAATGTCTCTGTAAACAGGTCTATAGCATGTCTGGGTTTGCAAATTGACATGTGTTTGTTTAAGAAATTAATACTTGTATATTGCCCCAATGTGGTCAGAATAGAAGAAACATTACTCAAATATCTATCACAAAATTAATTGAAAAAATATCACACATTATTTTATACTCTGTGAGCTGTTTAGATGTTGAAAATTACAAAGTATGTCAGCATTGCATGGGCATTGTGGATTTCTCTTCCACAGCAAATGTGTTAACATATAATTTTACAAAATAACACGTCCAAGATTAGTAAGTAAATAAGAGAACTTGCAAGCCTGCTTAATAAAAAAAAAACAACGCGTCTTCACAGTCAGACTCACATGTAAGTAGGTTGAAAGATTTTGAGGCCTTGGAGCATGTCCAAATAAAGGCAACAAAGTTGGTGAAAGGTCTAGAGCACAAGTTTTACTGGGAGCAGTTGAGGGAATTGGGATTATTCAATCTGGAGAAGAAGAGGCTCAGGAGAAACCTTATTGTGCTCTACAACTACGGGAAAGGAGGCTGCAGCAAGGTGGGGGCTAGCCTCTTCTCCAATGTAACTAGCAGAGGGACAAGTGGAAATGGCCTTTAATAGTGTTAGGGGAGATTCAGAGATTGAATAATGGGAAAAAAAAAAGTATTCTCAGAAAGAGCAGGGAGGCGGTGGAGTCATCATTCCTAGGGGTTTTCTACGAAACAGTAGGTGTCACAGTGAGTGACATTATTTAATGGGCATGGTAGTGATGGGTTGATGGTTGGACTTATTTGTCTTATTTGTCTTTCCAACCTTAATGATTCTATGACTATATGAATCCTATTTATTTCAACGGAAACTGCAATGGATACAATAAGCACAATAATGCTACTTGATAATTTCTCAGCTACATGTTTTTTCAAACTAACTCTTTTTAAAAATAGTTACTACCAATAGTCATAACATTTTCTCCAGATAACACACTTGTAAAAGTCTGCAACAGTGGAGATGAATCACTGTGGCAGTACCACTGCTGAAACATAAAACTCACCACTTTTTGATCTCTGTTAATGTTCATCAAATACTGACAAATGTCAATGGGTGCAGTTTTTTCCACATGGAGAAATTCAGTGACACACATTTGCTTTATGAACACTTCAGTGTCAGACACCATTTTGTCAGACAATTCCTCCACAGGCATCTGCCACGTGGCAACAGAATGTGACAGAATATTTTCCAAGGCCTTATGCAGCCCCTGACACTTGGATTGAACACACCTGATAAAGGTGACTAATACTACCAAAAGCATATCTGAGACAGGAAACTGCAGAATTGCCTTATCATAATGGCTCACTAACAGAAGAGATGCTGGAGGTTCAATTTTTCCTTTCTCTCAGTACTGGAAGTATACTGGAAGTGAAGAGCAGAAGGTGAACAAACTCAGAGTTCTGAAACACTGATTTGTATACAAAAAACTATACTCTGTTTAGGGGAGGGTGAATGCTTGAATAACTACAAGCAAAACTGAGGATGGATGTTGACATTTTTTGGCTAAGCTGAAAAAAAGAAACAACAGCAAAGCAGCTGAAGTAAAGTGTATGTGAAAAAAAAATCTAAAGAATAATAAAGTAACTAATGTTCTGCAGCTTTTCAGGAAGTGAGCAAAATGGTACTTGAACATCCTAAATACCATATTATCAAGATTTTCAGTGCACAGTCTAGTCACATTAAAAATAACTTGAAAGACTTGTCGGGGCTTAACATTTGGAGTCTGTCTATAGGCAAAAAAGTCCTTGTTTTTCAGACTTCTCCTTCAGCATTGTTTTTTTGACCTTCTGCTAAAGAAGACACTACAAATCTGGATAAGTGTTTTCCCAGCTAAAACATGAAGTGCATCAGGAGGAACAGACATACTACAAGTTCCAAATTTCCACCCACGGTTTGCAAATTAAATACAAATGTGAACAGCAGGAGGCTGACTTATAAAATAGACAAGTGTTGCCACACATTTAGAAAATGTCTCCTTTTCAAATCTCTATATTGGCTTCTCTTCACCTTCTGCAACTAATTTAAATTCCTAGCTTTTGATTTATTGTTTCCCTATGGCCTCTGCACTATGGCACTATAGAAAAAACTTACATACACTTTCTGAAGGAGACAACACAGAGGAAATGTGAGTGATATAAAGGTGTGCAATCAGAATCATGTGTAGATAAAACAGGCAACTATAAATGGTGTGATTATTTATGGATGGGACTGAGTCAGGCAAAGTATTCCTCTTTGTAAATAAAATGACCATCTCTTTGTGTTTTCATTAACCAGTAGGTAATTACCTAAACACTTGAATACACACATATAATGTGAGTGTATAAATGAGAAAGTGAGTTAAATTTATATTTCATTACAAGTGATGAAATATACTTCATTACAAGTATATATTTTTGTATACAATCTCAATCAAGAAGTGGGCACAAATGCATAGATTCATCAAGACATTAAGGTTGAAAAAGAACACTTCTACAATCTAGTCTAATCATCAACATATCACCAACTTGGCCATTAAACCATCTCTCTAAACGCAACATCTACCCTTTTCTTGAACACCTCCAGGGACAGTGACTCCATCACTTCCATGGGAATTTTTTTCTATCTATTAGATAAATTGTATACCTATCCATCTGGTAGCCATCATGATATAATGGCTGCTCCAAAAGTAACGTCTCCTATTTTATTATGTTGGTCTATGACGTCAGAGGTAGATGTTGGTGGTACGGCAGTAGACGTTGAACTTTCCCACCAATATGTCATCACATTTTTCTCACCAATACACCATCACACTTTGTTGCTATACGTCACTTGGCAGCAGAGGAGCAGTCTGACAAAATGCATCTGACATGGAAGTGCGTTTGAAGAAAAACTCTGTAACTGAATCCCTCCATGTAGAGATAAGAATGTCACTGTTGACATACATCAATGTTTGCTGAACAAATATGGAGACAAAACAGTAAATGTGAGTGCAGGGAGGTGGTGGGTTACTCATTTTGGCAGTGGCAATAGCAACTGTGATTCACCTCTGCTGTTGCATGTTTTTATGAGCACAGCATGCAGTTTCCTATTCATCCCTGGTGAAAAATGCATATCTAGAGGTGACTGTTAAAAAATAGTGTAACATGACTGAGAATTTGTTCTATCAAGTAGCATTATTGTGTTCTTTGTATCTGTTGTAGTTTCTGTAGTGGAAATGAATAGAAAGCATAAGTTTCTGAGCACTGTGAAACACTGATTTCTTTGGAAGTTAAATAATCACTATGTGGAATAATCTGAATTTCCCTTGTTTTATACTCTGCTTCTCACTTCAGTGTTCTCAGTTTCCAAACGCATGAAGGAACAGTATGGGATTCTTCATCAGGTCAGGTGGTTGCAAATATTTAACTTGCAGTTTTATCAGTTCTTGGTTCTCAGTGCATTCTGGTCAGTTCTGAAGGAAGTGCAAATAATTTTTAATAATGGATATGGGCCTGAAAGAAAGCAAATTTTCTAATTTTTCTGCTTTATAGCTATACNCTTTCCTCTTCAGCTCGTTGCCACTGTTTTGTTCCTAGGCCCATCTCCCTTCCCCCTTTTTCCCTTTCTCCCTTCCTCTTCCCCAGGCTGTGGGCCTGTGAGTCCCTCAGTTGTCACGATCCTGGGTCAAACCAGCCCTCAAACTGCTGACAACATCTTACTTTGCATTTCAGCATTATTTCAGCTCTTTTACAGAAAAAAAATTATCTGAATTAAAAACCTGTAGTAGCATTCTCTTACATGCATGGGTTATCTCTTTGACTGTATAAAATGTGGTTAAAAGAATTTCTGCTTTGAGAATGGCTCTTGAACCTAGGCCAATCCACCTGTTGTAAATCAGAGTATTAGGAATATGTGCCTGTGCAAGCATGTGTGTCTTTTCTTCTGCTTCTTTAAGGCCTGTCTGGCTTTGGATAAACAAACAAACAATGAAACATACAGTAGTTAACACAGTGAAAGAAAAATCTGCAAAAGAACCTTTAGATGTATCAGATAATCTTCTTGATAGTATAGCTAGTGATGAAGTAGACATTAGTTTGAGGCCAATTTAGGCCTACCTGACGTGAAGAAAAAAAAGTACAATAAAAGGACATTTTAGAGGAAACTGCAGAAGAGCTTTGATAAAATATTGTGACATTTTCACTGGTGAGCCTTGAACTCTCAGACAAAGTGTACTTTGAGCTGTGATATAAACCTAACATTTTTGAGTATTTCATTGTTTTAGAAGAAAGTAAAACTGTATCTCTGTTGGTACTCCCCTACATACTGTTAAATACTTTATCATATTACATTCATGTTTTGATCTTCTGGATATTTCTATATACATTTCTCCCTCACACTTTTTCTCACCTTTTCCTTTTCTCCTTTTCCTTCCCTGGATCTTGGATCTATGTTCATTAGAAGAAAAGAAGGCAGTTTCTGTAAGTTCTTGAGGGCATAAGTAAATGTATGTTAAATATAGAATTAGTAAGTGTTAGGTGCTTAAAAACCTTTTAAAAAAATACCACGTCTTCTGTGTCTTTTTGTGTTAATTTTATGACTTGAATTTAAAGATTTCCAGACTTTAGCAGCACAAATTGGTGATGTAAGGGGCACATGATTCCTTATGTTTTGTATTTTTTAGACACATGGTTGATTGGTTTAGTTATATATTTTTCAGACTGTTTTGAAGTACAAAATGTGATTAGAAATACTGTTGCAGGTACAGATGTGGTGTTACATAGAATTGTACATATTTAGCTTTGAATGTCCAAAAAAACAAAAACAAACAAAACAAAACAAAACAAAACAAAAAAAACAAGAAAGAAAAGAGGCTTGAAGATTTTGTAACCAAAGGCTGAAGAAAGATAATATTGAATTAATTTGGTCATAGTCTAGATCAAAACTTCTCCTGGCTTACTTAATGACTTCTGCACAAAATCTTTGTCTTCTTCAGGCAAAGCCAAAATTTCTTTTTAAAATATTACTAGAATTTGTGATCATCCATTCTGCTTTCAATCCTTATTGCTTCTGTTAATGGAAAACCTATTTGAGCTTCTTTGAATCCAGTCAGATAAAATTAGATTAAATAATTTAGCCCACAAATGAAAGAGACTTGCACTAACCCTGATAAATCTTCTAAAGCAGATCATGGCTCACTAACATGGTATCATCCATTGGAGAGTAATGAGCAACCAGAATGAGAGCATTTTTCCTTGCACAGATAGATCTAGAGGAAGACATGTCTATAGTTTTAGAAATCCTTTTGATGGTGTACAAATAAAGGTCAAGAATAAAACTCCAGCAAATATTCAGTGGTGAAGCATCAGTCCAGAAGCTTTCTATTATGATTCATGTATTTCACAAATCTAAGGGAAACACTTAACACTGTAGCTGAAAGCTGCGTATTATTCAGGCATAAATATCTCTTTGAATGAACCTTTCTGTAGCTCACAATGAGTAAGAGACAGATAATGGAGGTTTGAACATGGCTACCAGCACTATAAGCTTAAGTGAGGGTGGCTATAGACAAATTTATCAGAGCAGGTTAAAAGGCACATCCATTTCATTCAAGTCCAATACTGACAGTCATTGGTTTTACATGAAGTAGAAATCAGTCCACAGATTCAAACAGAAATATTTTTCATTAAAACCCTAACAGGAGGTTGCTTAAAAGAATTTTTCAATATAGTTGTACAAAAACTTCCCCTTTTTTTGAGCTTGAGTTCTCAGGAATTTCTTCAAAGCTACACAAATATCGTACAGCTTATCTTGGCATTCTTTGGCTCTTAGTGTGTGAAATTCCCTACAGAGGGATGATACAAATTTTTAAGAAGAAACTTGCCTTTATTTAGAGTCTCAATTTTCAAAAAGCACACAGAAAAGACAGAAAGAGGATGTTATTTATGTCACCTATAGAGTACCTCTAAGACTTTGATATGTTTATTCACATTACAGACAAATGACGTACTTCCTGATAAATTTTACTTTATTTCACAGTAAACTTGAGCATATTGTTTATGCTAGTTGAGAATCTTGTTGAATTAAAGAATTAAAATTTGCATCTAAGTACTAGTTGTAAACTGCTATGTAAGCATAATTTTAGTGCTACATAAATATAACTTCATAAGGTTAGCGAGTGGAAAGCAGAATCTGATCCCTATAATGTTCTGTCTTTTTACATAAGTTCTCCTGAATTAAGTTAACTTCATTCAGAAATGTTACTTCAAGATACAAGGCAGAGCTGAGGTGGTCAGTACAGGAAGTAAAATAGTGATAATGTACAAAATAAGGTTTCCTCCATGGAGGCACAGAAGTGGATTTATTAGCAATCAGCTTTAGATATCATTGATGTAATGCAATCATTTTACTCCACATTGTCATTTTGGCTATGCGGAAGATAGGAATAAAATAAATTACTATACTGGAGACATATCTATCACCATTGAATCCTTACAGAAAAGTTAAATGCTTAAAGGATGAAACATATATTACAGAGCATGAGGACATACATTTCTAATGAAATGCACTATGCAACATGGTGAGGTGAATAAGTAGCACACAGGTTTTAATGAATTACTCTATTTATCCTTGAAACTTACGTTCTTATGTTGTTCAAGGCCATCTATCAGAAAGTTCAAGAAAATAATTCCCAAATTCAAATTAATTAGAAAAGTAAATATAATTCATGTAATTATGTTACAACATCCAGTTGCTAGGTCTGCATCAATGAAAAAATGTTTTTCTTGCAAGCAGAGGAATACTGTGTCTACTCGCAAAAACATAGGGATTTCCCTCTATTTTTAAAAAACTAAATCACCATTTTGAAATATGTTGGTACTTTTTATTGAAGAATTCACAGCTTTCACTATTTACCAAGTACACTGTCTTCATTTCAAAATGAATGTCTTTCTTTTCCAACACCTGTAGTATATGTAAAATAAATTGGGACGCAGTGTGCTCCAAAGCACAAAACAAATATTCCCTCAAGTAAAATATAGAAATTCTGAGGAAATTCAGGCTGTTGTATGTCAGCTTGTCTTTGTTTTGGAAGATTCCTAACTGAGAGAACCTAATTTTGAAAAATGTGTACTAACAGTAATATATTTTATCACAAAGCTTATTATTTCCCTCTCTAATATTAATACTAGCATGTTCATGTCAACCAGCCTTTGAGAAGCATCATGATTTAAGCAGTCTGTGCAATGTGTAACACCAATTGGATATTAAGAATATTTATTTCAACAATCTGTGAATTTAGCTTCATTAATGAAGTTGGCCTTCACCTTCTGCGATCTTTTTAATTTATCTTGAAGTATAATTCTCATAATTATAAGCCCCAAGATTGCTGGACAATTTGCTGGAAGCAATCCTTGAAAAAGTAGCTGTAGGCCAGCTAAAATAATTAACCAGTGAAATAAACAGAGAATAAATAATGCCACAAATAAATGCTGGAGCAGGGAGTAGTCTTCTTAGGTTTTTGATCATTTAGATCTCATTTTAAGGGATATTCCACGTGTGACTGTTTAGGAATTGCACCAGTTATCTCAGAGACTGGGACAGAAACCACAAGCTAAAAAATAAAATTAAAAAAAAAAATGTCTGAGAAGTGAATCTGTATTTTGTATTTGAGGAATTGCGTACTGAAAGGAGTGAAGAAGAAAATTATAAGATATCAAGGATCTTCAGAAAGTTCTTAACATAAAATGGAAGGAATCACAAAACCCATGAGTAAAATTGGACAAATAAGTAAATTATTTACTTTGTTAAGATCATCTTATCTTTTTTGCTGTATAAAGTAAATAATATTTGTAATATTATATTTCTTTATTTATCCTTAATGTCTGAAATGGGGCTCCAAACTCCCTAATATCAGCAGAACACTGAAAAAAATTCTAATGATACCACCAACTTGTTCTTTGATAAACTGGACTGTAAACTTATCGTCTGTCTCAGAACATAAATTGTCTGGGTACAGTATTTTTAGAACTTATTCACCTCAGATATGTATTTACATTTAAGTGACGTAAATGCAGTCATCAGCATTTAAAAATTCTCATTTACAAAATCTGTGTGCTGCATATTTATTTCAGTTGCCACATCTTTAGAGCTGTAAGAAAGGGTGTAAATAACTATGATTCTCTGTTGAGACATCTGATTCTACATACATTTTTTAACAAGTACAGCACAGAGATCTCTGTCCTAGCATAAATGGTACTATCACTCAAATCTACTCCTGAAGGTTGGTGAGAAAAATACAACAATTTCTAACAATCACCATATTCTACTGGACTATATAGACATCTTTTCCCAACATCCAACCTGAATCTCCTCTGGTCCAATTGAAGGTAATTTTCTCTAGTCTTATCACTAGTTACACAAGCAAAGAGGTTGACCCACACATTGCTCAACTTCCTTTCCGGTAGTTGTAGAGAGTGATGAAGTTTCCTCTGAGCCTCCTCTTCTCCAGACTAAACAATCCCAGCTCCCTCAGGCACTCATCATAAGGCCTGTGCTCCAGGCCTCTCACCAGCTTCTTTGCCCTTCTCTGGACACAGTCCAGAGAATGTCATGCTCAATGATTTTCTTTTAGTGAGGGGCCAAAACTGAACACAGTACTTGAGGTGCAGCCTCATCAGTTCTGAGTACAAGGGATGACCAACTCCCTGCTTCTGCTGGAAGCACTATTTCTGATACAAGCTAGGATGACATTGGTCTTCTTGGCCACCTGGGCACACCGCTGACTTATGTTCAAATGAGTATTAACCAGCACCATCAGGCCTGTTTCTTCCACACAGTCTTCCAGCCACTCTGCCTCAAACCTGTAATGTTGCTTGGGGCTATTGTAGCCAAACTGAAGGACTCAGCACTTGGTCTTGTTGAACTTCAACCCTCTGGCCACAGCCCAGCAATCCAGCCTATTCAAATATCACTGTAGAGCCTTCCTAACCCTTGGCCGACAGCATTTCCTCTCAAGTTGGTGTCATCTGCAAACT
>VXAB01004008.1:15177-27770 GCA_013399175.1 Odontophorus gujanensis | reverse complement strand
ACCCCACGGTCAGATGGGGATGCCAGCCCCACGGTCCCCACCGCTCCTCTGATCTGCTGGGCTACATTCAGTCACCATCAGAGGATGGTTATATCCTCTGAGTG
The DNA here is from genome assembly GCA_013399175.1 of Odontophorus gujanensis. Lineage (NCBI taxonomy): Eukaryota > Metazoa > Chordata > Aves > Galliformes > Odontophoridae > Odontophorus > Odontophorus gujanensis. Next base: position 27,666 of record VXAB01004008.1, on the reverse strand, counting down.
CCTTCCACACGTGCACACATTCGTCTATCTAGCTCCAAGACTTTCTCATCTCCTGAAGTTCCCAGTGCTCTTCTCCCCTGAAGAAAACCAAGACGACCACGACCTGCTCCTCGAGCCTATCAAGGGCTCAGTGTGACGACTCACGGGTCGCAGGGTCCCATTTCCCCTGGGATAACAGAAACAGAGGGGGCACAGAGGTAATTAGATAAACGTGCATTAGGTAAATGAATCACGGGGTGACCTTCAGCTTGTCTCTTGGGAGAAGTATTTAAATAGAGAGAAATTTGGCCCTGATATAAGGGAGAGCTGATCTTGCCTTACAGCACTCTGGAAACCGTATGACCCCTTCAAGTTGCGGTCCACATTTACTTGCCGTCCTTTACTTGTTCACGCTGTGCATGTGTTACCCTTCTTAAGAGGTTAAGAAAGGGGAAAATACATCTGAGAGCTCATTTGCAAAGGCTGAATGAAAGCTACTTCAAAAATACCAAAATGGTGGTGTGAAGCTACGAGAGCCTGGCATTGGTTATAAGGTACACAGACATACATGGAATGCTGTGGTTTTTTAACCTCATTTGAAAGCCATGAATCCAAATAATGCATTCTGCTGCATGAGAAGGTCTGCTCCTCCTTGCTGAGCGACTCTCAGCATTTTCATACGTGACAGACTCTACAGTGGTCACTGCTCAAAGTCCTCAATGCCTTTGCAGAAGGGATCTCGCTACTCAAAAATGTTTTCAAACGGGTAGATTCACTTCTTCAGCTGGCTCTCACTCTTTGCAGAAGACAGGGTGTTAGAAAACCAATGCTTAGTGAAAGCCCTGTCAATAGATCATAGGTGTCTGGCAAAGTAATATCCTGGCNAATCACGGGGTGACCTTCAGCTTGCCTCTTGGGAGGAGTATTTAAATGGAGAGAAATTTCCATATTCTTCTGTTGATTTCTCCCTTGCTGCAGGTTGGAAGAGGAGAACGGGAACCATTTCAGCAGTTGATGCGGCACTGTCAGTTCCCGGGTGTAATCCAGAGTTATTCCCTGCTGGCCAAACAAGGGCTCGTGAGAAAAAAGGCCAGCCCTCAGCTGAGCATCCGATTCAAAGGAAAATTCAGCCCAAAGCTGAGCACTGGAGGAGTTAATACAGCAGCAAGCAGAGGTTCTGGGTTTAAGCAGAAGTCCATGGCATTTAACCTACTTTAACAGATCAATGCAGTGGGTTTTTAATCATCCCATTAATCCTAAAATAAAAATAATTACCCCAGAGATCTATATTCAAGTCCCTTAATTATATCAGAGCGTCAGAGACCACAGCTTCCTGAACTCGTGGAGCTCAACCCCCATTCTGACTTTGGCTGCTACGGGGCTGAGGCACTGCCTTTCCTGAGAGCACTGCCGAAGGACGGGAAAAAGTAAAAAAAAAAAAAAGAGTAAAACGAGGCGGGCAGGATTCTGCTTCCCAATGGCACATTACAAAGCAGCAACCAAAGGAAAGGAGTGAAAAACGTGTGAAAACCTGAAAACCCTTGAAAGAGAGGACTTCACCAGGCCTGGATCCCTGCTTGAATTTCTTGTCGCGGAGCACCTCTCCTGGAGCTCCTCTCTTGTCTGCGGCCATCAGCGGATGGAGCTGATGCAGCCCCAACGTTCTGCCTGAGCTGCCTGTCTCAGCCTCCTGATTTCAGCCTCGCTGGCCATCAGCCACTCCCACCGTCTCCTTGCACAGAGGAACAAGCCAGCCTTGTGTTATATTTAGGCTTAAAAGCATTGCGCACTTACTGGAAGACTATTTCAGGGCAATTTTCGGCTTCGTCTAAATACACGACGGAATTTCTTCCTGCTGCCTTGGGAAGAGGCCCAGAGGGCTGGTACTGCTGCAGAGGTTGGGATGATAGCAAAACGCTGTGAGAAACCAAGCAGCGTGTTGGATCCCAGTGTGTAAATGGCCTTGGGTTCGGGCAGCGTCCCCAGGCTCCAGCTTGGCACGCAGCTCTGAGGCTATAGATACCCCGCTTCTCTGCAAGGACACCCTCCAAAACCACCACAGCCCCAAAGGTGCGAGATATAACGTGCCCAAGGAGCATCACAGCTCCTGGAAGGGATTTGTGAAAGAGGAGACTGGGCACCAGCTACAGCCACTGGTGAGAAACCTAACAGCAGTCACTGCGACGCGCTGCAGGGAGAGGAGAAGTGAAGCACCTTTATGGTCACGACACGGGCTGACGTGTCAGTGACTTTTTCTGCCATTAGTAAGTGGAAGCCTGAGATTGCCACACTCTGAGCTGTTATTTCTGCAGCCAACAGAACCACCGCTGTCCAGCAGAAAGGACTCTGAGCGCTTTTTCTCTGCACTGAGCGAGGGAGAAACACGTCTGGAGAGCTTTTTGTGAGAGGAAAGGAAGGAAAAATGACAACTCATTACGAGCCGGATCAAAAAGGAAACAAAACCAGCAGTGCTCTGCGGGCAAAGTGACAAAATCAATGCATGACTCTTTGCCTGAGCTCTGTGGACGGCGCTGCTCAAAACCAAACCTCTTCCTAGCAAGTCTGGGGATGGGACAGCACTCATCTTGGACACACTGCTGGCTGTCGGCAGCAGCAGAGGCTCCCGGGGCACTGATGGGACCACAACACAAAGTCTTCAGACGTATTTTCTCACTGCTTTGTTTTCACTTCGCCATTTCTCATGTCAGTCTATACTTGGGATCTGTCTGTCAGCACTCTAATCCTCTCGCAGCACTTCGGAAAGCCAGCTACTGGCTGCACGGCCTCTGGGACCAGTGGGAAAAGGAAGACAAGAGGAGACCTCGCGTGGGCAGCAGGTCGTCCTCGTGGCACCAAGAGCATCCCGGTCTCTCTGATGGGCTCCTGCAGCCCCCAAGGACAGAGAGTTTACAGTTCCTAAGGCAGCCTTATGCTTCGGAAGTTTTTCCTTGCGGTGAAAAAAACCTTTTTTGTCATAATTAAAGCTCAAAACTTCTTGTCACCCCATGAGTTGTCGAAGAAATGTGCTCGTTACCTTCCTCCTTCCAAACAGTGGGTGCTTCAAGGTGGTTATCATGTCTCCCCTCAATTTTCTCCAAGGCAAACAAGCGCAGTTAATCTGTGGTGTTTTCTGCAACTCTGCTTATTCTTGCTGTTCTCCTTTGTTTCCTTCCAAACTAGCCACCTCTCTCTGTAAGTGAGATGCCCATGCCATCACCCCTCACCGCTGAGCAGGGCACACACACCGCTCATGGCGAGCCCACAATATTTCTGCCCATAAATATTAATACCACACTTGCTATTTTCCCCCTCGGCACGAAATGTTTGTTGATTTGTCAGTATTTCGCTTGCTCTTGGTGCTGCAAATCAGGAAGCAAACCAATGATCTCTTTTGGCAACCTACAGCTCAATTCCCATAAAAAATTCCCCAGCAGCTGCCTACTTACCTCAGAGCCCACAGGACAAACATTCCCTGTTATAAAATCATATAAGCCATAACTCTTGAAATTAGATTTAAGCAAAATAAACTCAGCTTGGGTTGAGGTTAAGCACTCGGAGATCCCCACTGGTTTTGCTGTAACACGAGTAGCACTGCTTCAGATCAAAGGCCGATGTGCTCTACAACACAGCAGATCCAGCAGCAAATCCACGAGAATACAGCAGGGGAAAAAGAAAACAAGTGTTTTCCCTGCTGTTATCTGTAAAACTAGCGTTGCTATGCTGATTTTAGGAGTGGCACTGGCATGTTTCTTTCTAACGACACTAAAGTTTAAGCAATGACCGTGCTGCCTCAGTTCAAACTCTGAAGGCATTTCAGCTTCGGGGTGAAAAGCCTGGATGGCAGGGTCTGGCTGGAATAAACATTCAGGTGGCACACTCACAGCGTAAGTAAGGTGCAGTTTTTAATAGCAGCTGAGAATTGAGAAACACCAAAGTGAAGATATCCTAAAAACAGAAGTCAATATATGCCAATCACATACGCTGGTACGAAACGCCCCGTGCTCCCCGTGGTTAAGAATCAGACACTGCAGGTGCTGGATGCACTCTCCCAGGCTGACAAGATGCTAGCACTGCCAGCACTGGTCGGAGAAGACAACTTTCCCGCCCAGCCTCACCCCTTACCTTTTGAGATAGTTCCTCCCGTAGAGGATCTGCTGCAGCAGGGTGACCACAGCGAAGGCGCAGATGAAGATGAAGAACAAAGTTCTGTTTCCCAGCAAGTCCCTGCCCGACGAGGGGTCCGTGTATCCCATCCTCAGCAGCTGCGGGATCCCTGCTGCGTGCGATTCAGTCCACGGTCACCTTCATGTTCATTTTGCGGGGCAGACAAGGGGAGCACTGGGCGTCTGCTCTTGGAGCAGCCCAAGGACAGGGCATCCCACTGTCCTCTCCCTCCGTGCCTCCTTGGCTGTCACCTCCAGGACTGTGCGCAGTGCTCCCACCGTAAAGTTTTCCAGAGATTCAGACGTGGCTATCATCTAAAATCAGAGACTCCTTCAGCGCAGGCAGTGCTGTCAGTGGGGCATTCTGCTCCCACCAAGCCTCTCTCGCAAACCCGCTGCCGGCAATTCCCCTACACCAATCCGATTTTCATATTCCAGACGGGCGAAGCTGCAAATAAACCAGAAAACCGCAGCCTTTGGCAAACACAGGGCTCCGTCAGCCCGCGCTGGAAACGCATCGCCATCAGCTCCTCGCTGCTTCTGCTCAGCAATCCCGGCGCAGTGTGCTCGCACGGAGACGTGACCAGGGTGAGCCACAGACGAACGAGAGCCGAGCGCTCGTCAGGGTTTCATTCGGTCCCCTGCAAAAACAACGACAGCAGTCTGGTCAGCCGGGCAGGGAAGCAGCGTGCCGTCGGTACTGCGGCATTTGCATGCCAAAGGCGATGCCGTATGCACAGCCACACGCCGTTTGGGCTCCTGCGGTTGCCCTGGTTATCCCTTCAGAGCGAGCAAGGTCGCCGAGCATCTCCTCAAGGACACGCTCAGCTCCTGCGTGCGGTGCTGGAGGCACGGAGCCCCGCAGCCGCAGCGCACAGCCTGCCTCCGAGATGCGCTTAAAGAGACAAATATTCGGATTGCTCTCTGCGGGGAGCAGTGCTTTTGGCACGAGGCAGAGAACACGACCTTGCCCGCAGGCATCAGGGCTCCCTGAAATGTTCCTGTTGTCAGGAGGGCTCGGTGCTGCTCACGGGGAAATAACGGCACTTCTGCTGCTGATGTGAGAGCAAAGCCTCAACCCCCAGCTTCTTAAACAAGTTCCAGTGGAAGCTGTGTAAAGGTCAGAGTTAGGGTCTCATTTTGCCCAACGGCAGATAGGAGACGGGCATTTGTGACAACAAAACACGGTGAACCAACCCTGGTCTAAGGCAAGAGGAACATCTTTGCGTGGACAAATCCTCCAGCAGCTGAATCGGTGCGTGCAAAACGTGCCAGCAGCCGGCGGTGCAAAGCAGCAAGCAGCTGCCTTTGTTCTAACAAATGGGATGAGCAGAAGTGCCCGAGGCAGGAGCCTGAACCCTGACCTCCTGCACGCAGGAGCCTTGGGGTCACCCCACCCCGTCAGACTGTCACAGAATCAAGGAATGGCTGGCTTGGAAGGGACCCTGCCACGGGGTACTCTCAACACTTCACACCTGCGTTTGTGAGCCCCAGTAAAGGTTTCACTTGTCCACTAAGAACTGCAGTACTCTTGGGGCCGGGCAAAGATCAGCTGCCCGGCGCCAGGAACAGATATCTGCAGGGAAAAGCGAGGACTGGACCGTGCTTCCCTGGAAATACACTCCAAGCTCTGGTCCGGGCTCAGAAATAGGAACAGTATTCTGGATGGAGAAATAAGTCCTTTGGATGTGCTCACTATTGTCCTGGGATTATCACACATATGGGGGGGGTCTGTAAATTTAANCATCACTCACCAGTTGCAAGGCAAAATATGCTGGTTTTGACAATCAGTTCATGTCAGCTCATAGAATACGAGACTGTTCCCACACAGGAACCGTACCGATGACATGCACCTTAACCCTCAGCAACAGGGGAAGCAGTGCGGCTGCTGCGCCGATGCTGTAAAGGTGGATCTGCACTGGGGAGCTGAGAAATGAAGGCGGACGTGAAGGAAACTTTGGTCTGCTGGATTTTGATGGTCCCTTTGAAAACCCTCCCTCAGAAACTGGCCTCGGTTCTACATCAGGTCGCATCGCAAACACAGTACCGAAGTGTCTGGAAGCTGACTTTGTCACAACTGCTGGCCTTCGTTTGCTGCGTGCGGGCTGCCTGCTGAACACCACCAGTGCTGATCCATCACCAGGAGCACACCCAGCAGCACTTCCAGCCTGAGCAGTGACTGAGCCCTGCAACGTGGACAGAGGAATGCACACAAAACATGCTCCAACGGGAGCGCATCGTTTGCTCTGAAGCTCACACGAAGGATTTTTAAGAAACTGAACAAAGGGACCCTGGCTAACCACTAGCACCGCGCTCCTGGAGCTCCTCAGAAGGAAAAATGCATCAGCAAAAGGCCTGAAACTGCTCCTTCTGTGCAGGCACCAAGCACGCCTTCGATGAAGGGACAACGAAGAGTCCTTATTTCTGAGCCGCAGTTTATTTTGTACTTAAATAAAGCAGAAATTCACTGCTGATGGGCAAGTCTGGCTGGGGACTTCCCCAAGCATCTCTCCCTAAACCTGTCATCTCAGTGAGCATTTGAGCGATGGTGCGCTCTCATTTCAGCTGGAAGCACGGGCATTTGTGTGCCGGAGAGCAGGACGGGTCGTGCTGGGTATGTGAATCACAGTACACATCACTGAACGGGTGCATTGAGCTCACAGGACCTCACAGGTTCAGAGTAAAGAGCAACACCCACCACATTCGGCTACAGGAATGCTTCTCTCCGTGCCTGTTCAGCCACTCTCCACCCTTCTTTGTTATGCACATGGAAGAACTTCCCAGGGCAGGCTATTAAAGGCTGTGGGTCTCTCAGATCTCACTCTCCTACCTTCTTTTTCCTCCAGATGAAAGTTTCTGCCACGCTCATGTCAGACTGCTGATCTAGCTGAGCTCTGGCACGCAGGTCTATGCCTGTAAGGTTCGACTGACTGTGAAATCCATGAAGCTGTGCTTATCGATCGTAATTCTGTGGCAGATATCAAACATGCACTTATCGGCACAGCATCTCCTCCCACTGCCACCCGAATCTGTCTGTCTAAAAGCGGGGTACCAAGGATTCAGCTGAAGTGTAAACATTTATTTATCTGGGTTGAGGTACGAGGGGGCGACAAAGGCCACGTTGGCACCAGAGCCACCTGAGGAGGATGTGTCCTGGAGATAACATATGGTCTGCACACTGGATATCCATTACTCATCTCCAGTTTCCTTCTCGTCGTGTTCTCACAGACAGCGGGGGAGATCAAATCCGGAGGGCTGTGATGCTGCCAGAGCCGTAGAGGAGCTCACGGGGGGCACTGATCTATCCCCAGCAAGTCGAAACTCCCACAGGGTTCTCCAAAACCAAACCTAAAACCTTGTGGTGAAAGGCCGTGAAGCACTGGAGCTAGCATCACCCGTAGTGAAAGCGACAGCTGACAGTTCTGATACTTCTCTTGTCAGAAAATATCCAGGCTGTTAACGCAGTGAACAAGCATTTCCCACAGCCAGAACAATCACACGTTGTCTAGCAGGGACAGCATCACCTGATGGTGACACGCCCAATCTGTGTTGATTCCACTATTTTAAGAGCACAATAAAACTGTTAATCTGAGATGTTAATAAGTCCTAAAATACGGCATATAATGTTGGATGCAATCCGCAGAAGCAGTGACGCTGACGTTGTCAGTGAACTGCTCTGATCAGAACAGCAGAGTTGGATCAGATGACCTTTAAAGGTCCCTTCCAACTCAACAATTCCGTGATTCCAGGAAGCAAAAGATTTCTCTGAGCAATATGCTGAGTCCTTCAAAAATTTTACACGATACAATCAAGATGGAGAAGAGATCTGTCGTAGGAAATGATTTCGGCTCTGGAAAAGTTGCCTCTGCCCCTTTATCACAGTTCTGTACTGATTTTGCATTCCGAGTGATGAAGTGTGCACCTCTGGATTGAACCACCAGCTTCAGTTCTCAACAGATTCCTATTTCTGTGATTCCACGATTACACATGGTGCAGCCACTGAGCTTCATATCGTTCTTCATCGAAGAACCCCCATCACCTGAGCTCATTAATGCCCACTACGACCCTCCTGCTGCCAGTACACCCCTCTCTTTGGTCAGGCGTTGGCACGGGCTGCCCAGAGCAGTGGTGGGATCCTCATCCCTGGAGGTGCTCCAGGTCGATGGAGATGTGGCACTTGAGGCCGTGGTCAGTGGGCACGGTGGGGATGGGTTCGGGCTGAGCTTGGGGATCTTGGAGGGCTCTTCCAACCTCAGTGATCCTGTGATTCTCCCCAGCAATGCGCTCCTTTCCATGTGCTCAAAGTCCTGCACATCTGCCAGCAGTTTCGTTGGGGGTGCTGAGTTTCTCTAGGGGGCCTGCACCAAGCTATGTATTAAAATAACCAGGAGTACAGCCACTTAGTTGCGCTAGCTCTTTAAAAATCCCAAACTGGGAAGACAGAGTGGGAGTTAATCCACCACCCATTATTAATCTCCCAAAAAGGGGTTACGACAACATCTGGCCTTCGGGATGCAGTGCCCTGCAAGCTCAGATGGATGAAATGCCTTCGACAGGGAGAGACGGAGGGAAGCACAGCACGGCATTGAGTGATTTACACAACATTCCCATCCTCTTCATTTAAATTTCACTCTCAATCTGCATTTCTGCTTTCCTCCAGGTGTACCCAGCAGCTCCACAGGAGCTACAAAAGGGCTGTGGGTGGTTTCTGTGCCTGCTGCGTGGGCAGGGAGGTATGTGTGAACAGCAATCCAGTTGCTCTGGAACATATGAATTGAAGCTCGAAAGGAAAAAAAATAATAAATTGAACAGATTGCCAGGCTCGCTGCAACTCCCAATCAATTAAAGCTTATTTTAGCAACAGGGCAGTTTAGTTCTGAAAAGTTCTCCTGGCACTTGGGTGCTTTCATGATCCTGTGCAGCTGGAAAGATCTCACTGGGAAAAAAATTACTCCTGGCACAGCATCTTCTGAATTGCATTTCTCATTTCTGTGAAATGACAGCAAGGAGGATCCACATGAGCAAACACAGCAGCGCGTGAGTAGGGCTCTGGCCCTGGCTAAGGAAGAACCATGAGGCGTGGACACGTATCTCTGGGCTCAGTGTCTACAAGAATATCCTTCGATGAATCCAAATTTAAATTATGAGTCAGTATGTTGTTATATTAAACCAATGAAGGTATTCTGCATCAAGCAGTTGATTTTTTTTTTTTTTAAATAAGTTTTAACATCATGTTTGCCTTTTGGATCTTTTGATTTGCGACATTATTGGATGGCATTTCAGACGTGGATGACACGGGAGCTGCCAAATCAGCACTCCTCTTTCGCACTTGAGAAGATGAACCAGAGTGTCAGATTCACACAGACAGCTTCAGGGATTCAAAAGTCAATTCATTTATGAGGAAAGACCTTCCCTGATAATGAAAACAATATGCAGTGGTTTGGGGTCCTTGCAGTCTAGGAGAGTGCCTGGCAAACAAGAACAACACTGAGAGTTCTTGTCTGTCAGGATAACAAAAAATCTGCTTAATAAAATGGGCAAGAGCTGCGTGAAATTTTCACCTTTTTTTTTCTGATGTGGCGAAGACAAAGGGATTATGGAAGACGTGCCTCGCGGTTACAAACTGCCATTACAAACTGCCTGAACACACGGCGTGACCTTTAACGAAGATGTCAGAAGTGGAAAGCACGTCTGAAGACTCTCCCTGGCCCCTGTTTAGTTTTCTCACTGCTCCGCTGTCACATTGCTCAGTAGGCTACCAGCAAAGCCGTCCTCACCCCCATCCCACGGGACAACAGTCCTCACCCTCATTTGCTACTCAGGAAGAGGTCTGTGCTCCTCTCCACGCTCCTCCACGCCTTCATGCAGAGCTACACTGCAGTGCTCACACCCCCAAGCTGGCTTGACAAGGCAAAGCAGCACTGGAACTGTGACTTCTGCACGGGGGGGTGGAGCCATCTGCCATTTAACCCCCCCACCTTGCCATCCTACACCCTACCAATCCTACCCCCACGAGCATCTTTGTCTTCCCCAGTGTCTCCTCCGTCAGGCACGAGCTGGCAATCACAGCATTCCTTGGCCTAGCGAGTTTATTGCAAAAACAACGAGGAAAAACGTAGGAAGCTTTCCACTTACGACTTAAAGCAGAAATCACAGAATCCTAGAATGTCTCGGGTTGGAAAGGACCCCGAAGCCCATCCAGGTCCAGGCCACTAAGGGCCCCATCCAAGCTGGCCTTGCACACCTCCAGGGATGGGTGTTCAATGGGAGTATCAATAATACAACAAAAATCATAAAACCATAACAGTGGGACATCCACAGCTTTAATCCATTCCAAAGTGCCCGTATTAATTGCAGCAAAACTGGCACAGGATCTTACCTTGGCCACACCCAACGGCAACTGCAAGGTGACAAACCTGCAGAATTTCACCAGGATTTCCAGTAATGCTCTCGTCCTCTTTTTTATTCCCTTTCAGCTACTGAAGATGATCACCAGCAAATGAATAAAACATACTTTCATGCGAATGAAAGAACACGTGCCAGCTTTGCTGCTGGCATTCTGTCCACATGAGTCGCTCCGCCTGCACACCGCTGCCAGCATTTCTGTGTTAACCCTGCTCTCTCACAGTCCTAAGGAAACCTGGCAGATCTGGGAGCTGGAATACTCCCTCCCTCCCCACTGATGTTCAAAAACGGTCTGGAGGTAGGAGAGGAGGGGAGTTACATTTCCAGACAGTACAGTAATGGAAAGAAAATCAGATGCTTTATAATAGCATTTCTCCTAGAATTGAAAGAACCTGGAGAAGTGTGGGTGCCCCGTCCCTGGAAATGCCCCAGGCCATGGATGAGCCTTTGGCCAGCCTAAGATGGTGGGGGGAAAACCAGCTCCAGGCAGGGGTGGAACTGGGGGAGCGCTGAGGTCCCTTCCAACCCAGCCACTCTACAGTTGTATGATTTTCAGGGTCCCTTTCAACCCAGCAACACTATGGTTCTGTGACCTTCAAAATCCCTTCCAACCCAACCACTCTGAGATCCCAGGATTCCTTTGATGGCCCATGCAAAGGCTCAGAGCACCACACAGCTTCACAGCGCGCACACTAACAGCCCGAAAACTGAGTCACTCCAGCTAGACTGTTCTGCAACCATTCACCAAGAAGTGGGAGATAGGAACAGCCTGCCAGACCTGAAGCACTAATTGTCCAACATCCTCTTATTTCCCTGCCCTCCACTGCTGCCTGACCTCCAGGCCCCTCCACGGGGATGGCAGGGAACAACAGGGATATAAAATGAGAAGATACCACGCTTCTGTCGTTTGACCCAGGGCTGAAATCAGACAGTGCAATGAGGCAAGCTCAGGATCCTAAAGAGAACCTGCCCCGTTTTTCAGCTTACATCTTACCCTTCCGTCATCCCCTGGGCCTGCAAACCAAACACCATCCTGCTCTGGAATAACAGCACAGCTTGCCGGGGCCACAGCTCCAGGCACACTGCTTACGTGCTGGGAACACTTCAGATGCCCACAGAAGACATCTTCACCCGCTGCACCATCTGAGGGAAAGTGGAGAGAGCCTAGAACAAGAAGCAATTAATGAGATAAATGCCACATCTCCCTGGTCTGTGCCACGGGGCGGACTCGGCCCAGAATCTTCTACTTGCACACTCTCCCATAAGGTTGAATCACCAGGCAAATTCTGCACCACTGCGTCATCAGAAGCAGAGCTGGTACATGATGGGAGGCAACCTTGATTTTCAAGGAGGAGGGGGGGGAAGCAGGATCTTAATCACCACATAAAACAACACGGATGTTTCCTTGTTTTTTTTTTTTCGTTGCTGTGCAATTTAACCCGTGAAGTGGTTCTGCACAGGGATTTTCAATCCAGAAACCGATCAAGAGCTCTTCAGCTCCCAGAGACAGCTCGGGGCAGCGCTGGGAAGCATCCAGCATCAGATGGGACTAACGTGTAGAAGAGCAATTTCAAGGTTTTTTTTTTTTTTTTTTTTTTCCTTTTTTTTTCGGCNGGTTTTTTTTTTTTTTTTTTTTCCATTTATGATCGTGCCAGATAAAAAAGGCATTAACTAATTATTTTAATTGAACTTCTTTGCGCTGTTTCCCACGGGAGCTGCACTGCAGCTGCCTCTGTCCCAGCTGGGTGGGGGATGGGAACCGGTTACAAAACGTTGTTTTTCCCCAGAGCGGGACTTAGTGACACAGCTGGCTCTCCAGAGATGGGCAGCTGTTGGAAACGGGTGCACTGCACCTAACACTGCCTGCTTGGAACCTAAGGAACTCGAGGAGGATAACTCCCACCAGACCCACGGAAAAAAAAAATAAAAAATAAAAAAAAAA